>JAAAKG020190619.1:0-24709 GCA_010014905.2 Druon quercuslanigerum
TAATTCCCTTCATTGCTTTATAAAGTAGTTTCTTGCATCCTTCAAAGTCGTTTTGTATTTTCTTCTCTTCTGCTATAGTTTTATCTTTGCTTTCTCTAGTTAGTCGCTTGAGTATCCTGTTTGTTCCTATCAAAAACTATAGATTTTCGACCAAAAATGTAAGAGTCATATTTTAAGTTAAAAACTCAATTTTTACTTTTTAAAAACTTCTTTTTAACGAAGAAATTAATTTTAAACAAAAAATAAATATTTTTTGCAAAAAATACTGATTTTGAACGAAATACATGTATTTTCAACCAAATTTTGAATGTTTTAAGTCATTTTTTACATAATACTTAAACTTTAAACCAAGGAAATTAATTTTAAACCAAACAGCTTAATTTTCAACTGAAGAAGATAAATGTTCAACTAAATATGGCATAGTAAATTTCTTAATTCACAACAGTAAAAAATTGGAAACAAAATTTATATATTTAAAAAGGTGAGTTTTAACTAAAATGATAACTCATCAATTTAAAAAATGAATTTTTAACAAAGTACTTCAATGGAATTTTCTGGCTATAATAAAGTTCTTTAAATGCAATGCAAACTTCTCTAATCGCGCACAATGTTCTAGTAGTACATCTCATGTCATATATTTTACAAAAATATTTCTTTCAGCAGAAAAAAATATTAAAATTTTTGCAAGAAACAATAGCGATAAGTTTGTGCGATTTTATAGAAAATTAACACATTAAACATTGTTCAATATATTACATTTTATTTAAATTTTAAGATAAACTTGAAATTTGTACTACTTATTCGTTTTTTTTGAAATTTTAGAATAACGTACGTTCGTTTAAAGTTAAATCTGTGAATGATTTTCCTAATTTTGACCTTAGAAGTTTATAAAAACATTTTTTCGGTTTTCCAGAAAATTTTCCGATCGTGTAATTTGCTTTTGAGCTAAATAATTTTTGCGCTAGGATTGTTAACTGGGTTAGGTTGAGTAAAAATGGCTAAATGTTTATGTTTTTAAGTAGCAACGCTATGATGAGCATTTAGCTCAGGGTTAGCAGTATTTTTCCTTGCCTTATTCACTTGAATCAAATATCCATGCAAAAAATGATGTCGGTAGAACTAATAGTTTTTGCGCTGGAAGCCGTACTTAAATCACGTTTTAAACCAAAAAAATGTTTTTTCTGCTATAAAGAAGGCTTTTTAACAAAATACTTGAATTTTCAAAAAAATAATTAAATTTTTAACCTAAAAAGAAAAAATTCCAACAAAAAAGGGTCATAGTTTATATTGCAATCAACAAAGATGAAATTTATATGTAGAAAAAAAAATTTTTAATCAAAAAGACTTATTTTCAACTAATACAGATTTTTCACACAAGAAAGAAAGGAAAGGTTTATTTAAATTGTTGAAATTTCCAGCCAAAAGGCGAATTTTCTCTACAACAATTGATATTTTAAAGAAAAAACATGACTTAAGCTTAAAATTAATTTTCTACGAAACTGATGCATTTTTGGCCAACACACATGAAGTTTCAAACTAAGAAAATTATCTTTTTATCGAAATGGGAGAATTTTCAACTAAAGAAGATCAATCCTTAAAAAAGTGGCAGTTAAATTTTCAGTTAAAAAAATAATTTTAAACTATAAAAAAGGCTTTTCTACTAAACAGTTAAATTGTCAACCAAAGTCGTCTCCTTTTTTATTTTTAATTTATCATTTTAGTTAAAATCCCATTTTTTAAATATAACTATTTTGTTTACAATTTTTCAAAGACAACCAAAGCCTTTGATAAAAAAAATTTTTAACAATGTAATTTAACTTTTACCCAAGTAGGTAAATTTTCAATTAAAAAACATTCATTTTCAACAAAATAGTTTAACTTTGAACCAAAGAGATGAATTTTCAGCTAAAAATATAAATCTTCAACAAGAAAAATGATTTCTTATCGAAGTGATTCAACCAAATCTTCTACGCAAAATAGTTGAATACTCAAGCAAAGAAGAAGAATTTTTAACCAAAAAGTTTTATTTTCATAAGAAAATGCAATTTGTTTTAAAACATTTGAATTTTTAAATCAAACAGAATGACGATTTTTTAACCAAAAATGATATCTTTTTAACAAAAATTTTCAATTCTCTTCTAAATAGTTGAATTTTTATTTTTAAAAAAGACGAAATTTCTTTTAAAACAGATGAATTTTAATTTAAAAACAAATAGTTTTCAGCAAAATAAATTAATTATTCATCACAGTAATGATGAAGCCAAATACTGGAAGTTTTAAACCAAAAGATGGATTTTATATTTAAAAAAAATGAATTTTTAACTAAATATTTTTTTCAACCAAAGAAATGAATTCCTAACAAAAAAGCGAATTCTTATATTTTCTACAAACCAGTAAATTCTTGAACGAAAAAATTACATTTCTGTTAAAATAGGGAAATTTTGCACACGAAAAATGGAATAGTTAAAGTGAATTTTCAACTAAAATGGTAAACATGCTACTAAATGAAAATAATTGTAAGCAAAATACATAAATCTTCCGTTTAGTAAAATAAATGTTCGACCAAAAAAGAAACGTTTTTTCAAAAAAATAGTGAAATTTTCAATCACAGAAGTTAATTTTTAACAAAAAAAAAACGAAGTTTTAGCTAAAAAAGACGGATTTTCAATAAATGGTTGAATTTTCACCTAAAACAGATAAATTAGCAACTAAAAATAAAATAATTAACTTTTCAGTAAAAAAACTTAATTTTTAATAAAATCAGAGTAAATTTTCAAGAAGATAGTATAATTTTCAATCAAAGAAGCTTAAATATTCTCCCTCTAATTCGATTTTTCAACTTGAGACGATAAATTTTGCATCAAACATGTGCGAGTTGACTTATCAGTTAAAACAATTAAGTAGTTTCACTGCGAACTAAGTATTTAAATTTTCAACCAAAAATGTGTCGGCGTGTTTGAACCATAATAATAAAATTAACTTTAACTTTAGTTTTTCGAAAATTCCCTAATTCTATTACGTTTTCTCTGAAATTCGCTAACTTTCTGGAATTATCTGATCTGTAGAAACTCTAATTTAAAAAAGTATATGCTTATTTATATATATAGTTAGTATAGTTAGTATAGTTAGTAATTATGATATATATTTGTTTAAACAATAAATTCATTTAATTCTGTTAAATGCTCTATAGACTGAATCCTTTTGAAATCATGCAGGTTCTACACTTGAAGTAGCAGAATCTGTCGGGGACAAAATGTGCTGTTTTTAAGAGACGATTTCTTAATTAATTAACAATTAATTAAAATTAATTTTATTAAATATGAATTACAATTAATTAATAATTAATTAGACGATTTGTGAAAAGCATTTTCACGAAGTTATGCGCATTTGCATTTTTGGCTTCGTTTAAAAAAAAAACAATTTTTTCTTTCAAGTTACATAACTTTTGACCTAATCGAGATATTTAAGATTTCTTTCCATGCTAAAATTCGATTTTCTCAAAAAACCTAAACTTATATTTTTTTCAAATTTTTTGTTGAATTTTTACTACCACAGAAAAATATTTTGTCAGTTTTATGTGGGCTAAATTCTCTTTTAAGGCCAGGAGAAATTTTTTTCATAAAATTGAATTTTCGTATTTTTCTTCTTTACAACAACAGATACGAAAGAAGAAAGTAGTTTGCACAGTGAAAAAAGTTCTACAAGAAATCTCTTTCATCATTTATGATATCTTGCACCAATTCCGAGAAAAATTAAAAAATTCAATATTTCTTTCGGGAAACTGCAATTGCAGCAGAGCAGCCCATTCTTGTAACAATTTCTTTTAATTCTTTTCTGTGCACAGTTTCAAAATCAGGACACACTTGTGGTTTGGCATGCAATTTTAATCTTCGAGTTGTAGCTATTATTGTGAATCTAAATTTCCATAGACATTAAACTGTCAGAAAATGGTGAAAAAAAGAACAGAAATTTTTTATTTTAATTTTTCGTTTATATATAAAAATTTAATTAACAAATTTTTTTACAAATTTTCGTTTATATAAAAAAAATATTCTATATTTTTCGTATATGTTGTACGCAAAAAATACGAAAATTCGATTTTAGGCAAAAAAAAAATTCTTTTGGACACAAAAATGATTTAGCCTGCCGAAAGCTCAAAAGATATTATTTCTGATATTAGAAAAAAAGATATTATCTCATATCCCTTATGATAGAAAAATTAAACAAAAAATTGATAAAAAATATAAGTGTGGATTTCTTGAGAAAATCGACTTATAGTGTGGAGAAAAATCTTAAATATCCCAATTAGATCAAAAGTTACATAACTTTAAAGAAAAAATTGGGGTTTTTTGAAAAACGAAACCAAAAATTAAAATACTTCGTGCTTTTTTTCTTCGCAAACCACAAAAATTTGTTTAAATTCTGAGCATACTTTCGACAGCATTTGCTCAGCATAAATTTTTGGGCATTTAAGGATCAATCAATCTCAAGAGTCGCCAATATTTACAATGATTTATAAAATCGTAAAAAATAGATCTATTATTGATTTCTGGAAATATTGACGGAAGCTTCTAAGAGTACTTTAAAAAATAATTCAGGGTAAAATTGTTTATTTAACAGTAGTTCTTTAGAGTTTTAGTTTTTGCTTTCTCTTTAGGGAAAGGTTACAATTCTTATTTAATCCTAATTATGAAGGCCTAATTTTATTTTTTGAAGAATTCTCTACAATTCTATTTGCTGGTGTTAATTAAAATTTAAAGCATGATTGTTTATATCAATAATAACTGTATTATATTTACTCCTTATTGTACCTATATTCATTTCGGGTCCCTAAGGTACCCTATTTTCTAGAATCGGTACCCTATGGGTACCCAATTTGAGTCAGGCACTTCGAAAAAAATAACAAAAGTCAGAGAATTTCTGTGATAAGTAACTTAAAAAAAATAAGGGCTGCCACACAGTCACGTTTACAAATGAAAAGATCACATTAGGCACGTTTTATTTAATAAATTAATTCGTGGGTTAATCTCTATTTATTTCAGGTCTATACCTATTTTTAAATTATCTTGCATTCTGAAATATTTCAGGGTATTTATAAAGGTCCCGAGACATTTTTAATAGAGTTCAATAATTTTCAGGATTTCTTAAGATTTTAGGGTATTTTTAAAACTTCTAATGCATTTTTAGAAGCTTTTAAATTGAACTATTTTAGGCAATTTTAAAAGATTCCAAGGATTAAATAAAATTATTTCACTAATTTGAAGAGATTTTAAAGTTTTTGAAATACTATAGGATAAAGAGTTTTATAGAATTTCTGAAGATAGGGAACGATTATACAGGGCCTATGAGGTTTTAAAAGATTTAAAAAGATTTTACGTTTTTTATCAGATTTCCGACGATTTCAATGATTTCAAGGGATTTTAAATTTCTCAATGTATTTTAATATATTTTCCATGTTTTCAGAAAATATCATCATAGAGTATCATCGAATTTTATAATATTTTAGTGTATTTTTAAGTATTTATTCATGAGAAGTGAGGTATTTTGTAGGGGTTTAAAGATTTTAAGAGATTTGGAATTCGCTTGAATTTGAATTTCGCTCATTTCAAGAGCTTTAAACAATTTCAGAAAAGTGGAAACGATTGAAAACATTTGGATTATTTTAAAAGATTACAAAGAAATTTTTTGATCGATTTCAGTAATATAATGGGATCATGTGTGTTAAAAAGTTTCAAGGTTTTTCAAAAGATATCAAAGGATTCGAAATATTTTAGGAAATTTTGAAAGATGTCGAGATTTTTTATTTATTTCAGTACTTTGAAGCCTTTCAAAGACTGAACTATTTTAGGGTATTTTAAAAGATTCCAAGACATTTTTAAGAGATCTAAACAGTTTCTAGGGATTTAAATAATTTTAAGAGATTTTAATAATTTAATGGATTTCAAAGAATTTTTCACCAGATATGGGTGATTTCGTAGGGTTTCGAAAATTTTAAGAGATTTTCAAATATTTTTTACGCCTTGAATTTTTATTATTTTTTTCCGAAATCCTTTTAGTCCCACTAAATTTCCTCAATTCTACCCAATTCAATTAAGTTTTCCATGTTTTCGAATTGTTTTCAATTCGCTTGATTGCTTTTTGAATTCAGGTTTTTTTGAAAATGAATTTCATTATAATTCTTCTCATTTCTTCGAAATCTCTCTAAATTCACTCAAAATTGATTGTAATTAATCAAATTTCTTTCGAATCTTAAAATTGTTCCAATTCATTTGAATTCTTTTGTTATCATTAGTCACTTCTTGTGTTAAAAATTAGTAGAGATTCAAAAATTTTTAAAGATTTGAAATTACTCTTGGAATTCGCCCTGAATTTTTTTAAATTCTTTGAAATTCTTCTAAATTTTTTTAATTTACTTGAATCCTTCGAAATTCACGCAATTCTATTTAATTCAGTGGATTAAAAAAAAATGTTTAAGTTCTTATTTTGAACCTGAAATCTATTAATGTCACCCTGGATTATTAGGCATTTCATCAAATTCTTTCAATTCTTTTGAATTTTTCTAAGATTATTTCAAAGTTACTGAATTTAATTAAGTATTTTCAAATTTTTATGAACTTCTTTGAATTCTTCTCTTTGACCTTAAATTTCTCTAAATTCAATCCAGTTTTACGGAAATCAATGGAATTTTTTATATTTTTTAACACTTTTCCCAATTTATTTGAATTCTTCTAAATGTAAATTAAATTGTTCCAAAATATTCTGAATTTTTCCTATATTTTTTACCCTTTTGAGCGCGAAAAAAGTACCCTATGAGCGTGACAAAAAGTTCCCTTTGGTCCCTATATTTTATTCCATAGAGACTGTAAGGCCTGAAATAGAAATTTAGAGACTCATTCAAAGAATAAATTTAGACCTTGACCATTAGGATTAAATAAGAATTGTAACTTTAGATACCCTAAAGAGAAAGGCAAAACTAAGCCTCTAAATAACTACTGTTTTATACCAAATTTTAACCTGAATTATTTTTTTTGAAGGCAGAAATTAATAATAGATATTTTTTGTCGATTTTATAAGTAATTTCAAAAATAGGTAATTTTTGAGATTGATTGTATGTAGTTGTATATCCTTAAGGACACTAATCTTGATAAAGATGATTTTTTCAAACGAAACCTGTTGTAGCGAGAAATTCATTTTGCAAAGGTTTAATTCATATAAAAAAATACAATAGGTGGTTCCATGGTCATTTATCCGCGAAAGAGGCAGAGCGTTTGATGCTCGAACGTGGCAAAAACGGCTCATTTCTCGTTCGTGAATCACAGAGCAAACCTGGTGATTTTGTCTTATCTGTGCGGACGGATGATCGTGTGACTCACGTTATGATTCGAACTCAGGTCAGTGACCAAAAAGGATTCTTCATATTATTCCTGTTTGATATTTCACTCGAGAACAATGCTTAAAAAGAGAAATGGTGAAATTTGCAGGATAATAAATACGACGTCGGAGGCGGTAACAAATTTGATAGTCTCAGTGATCTTATAGAGCACTACAAGCGTAATCCGATGGTGGAAACTAGTGGAAGTGTTGTTCATCTTCGGTAAGATTTCAAAATCAATTCCTGAATTTATCTCGTATTTTGTTTTTTCTTTTATCCAGGGTTTATTTAAACAATTGTTTTTAGGCAACCTTTCAATGCGACGCGAATAAATGCTAGTGGAATTGAGAGCAGAGTTAGGCAATTACATAAAGAAAATGGATGTTCCAATGGATGGCTTTGCTGGAATGGTGCAGCAATAAGCGAAGAAGGTGGAACTGTTCGGGGAAAGGGAAAGGCCGGTTTTTGGGAAGAATTTGAATCTTTACAGCAACTCGAATGCCGTCATCTCTTCTCGCGACAAGAAGGATTGCGACCTGAAAATCGAGCTAAAAATCGATACAAGAATATTCTACCATGTAAGATTTTTATTAATAATAGCCGGTGGTGTAGTCGAGGCCTGGTGGCACCATGTTACCAAATTAGGGCTTTTTGACCTCCCCCTACCCGGAAAATAACATGAGGGTCTTTTTATATTTTGGTAGAAATTAAATTATTTGGTTCAAAGTTAAATTTTGTGTTGAAGTTTGATATTTTCTTTTCGAGAATTGAACTGTTTTGAAGAAAATTCGTCTTTTTGATTTAAAAATACAACGATTTGGTTGGATATTTATTTTTTTGCATAAAATTCAACTATTTGGTTAAAAATGAACTTTTTTGTTGAAAAACTCAAATTTTTTGGTTGAAAATTGAACTGTTTTGTGAAAAATTCGTCTTTTTACCTTAAAAATTCAACAATTTAATTTACTTTTTTCTCTCTCTTGTCTGAAAAATCTTTGTTGATAGAAAATTAACCCTTTTTGTTGAAAGTTTGTATTCAATTTGAAAATTCATCTGTTTTAGTAGAAGTTGCATCTTTTTTAGTTAAAACGCTATGGTTTCGTAAAAAATTAATCTACTCTTACTGAGATTTCAACTATTTTGTTAAAAACTCACCTATTTGGTTAAAGATCCATAATTTTAACTAATAATTTAATTATTCTATTTTCTGGTCTAAAATTTATATTTTTAAATTAACATTTCACTGTTTGCTTGGAAATTCGTATATTTTGTTTAAAATTAATTTTTTTTTAATTCAAGAATTTGATTGAAATTTCTTCTCGCTCTAGACTAAAAAAACTTTTTTAGTCAAAAGTTAGTAATTTTTGGTTGAATTAAACTTTACTAAATTTAAAATTAAGATCTTTTTGTGGAAATTATTAGTTATACATTAGTTGAGAATTCTTCTTGTTTGGTTTAAAATTTAACTACTTGGTTAAAAGTTGAACTGTTTTGTAAAAAATTAAGTTTTTATTTTACAGTTTCACAATTTGAATTTAAAATTTAATCACTGTGGTTGAAAATTGAACTGCTTTGTGAAAAATTCGTCTTTTTAGCTTAAAAATTCAACAATTTTATTCACTGTTTTTTCTTTCTTGCCTAAAAAATCTTTCTTGGTAGAAAATTAACTCTTTGTGTTAAAAGTTCGTATTCAATTTGAAAATTCATCTGTTTTAGTGGAAATTGCATCTTTTTTAGTTAAAACGCTACGGTTTGGTATAAAATTAATCTATTCTGACTGAGGATTCAGCTATTTTGTTAAAAACTCACCTTTTTGGTTAAAGATCCATAATTTTAACTGAAAATTTAATTATTCTATTTTGTGGTCTAAAATTTATATTTTTAAATGAAAATTTCAATGTTTGCTTGGAAGTTCGTTTATTTTGTTTAAAATTCGTTTTTTTTTTAATTCAACAATTTGATTGAAATTTCTTCTCGCTCTTGGCTAAAAAATCTTTTTTAGTTGAAAGTTCGAAATTTTTGTTTGAATTTAACTGTTTTTTAAAATTTTAAATTAAGATATTTTTGTGGAAATTTTAAGTTATGCATTCGTTGAGAATTCATCTTGTTGGTTTAAAATTCCACTACTTGGTTAAAAGTTGAACTATTTTGCAAAAAATAAATTTTTTGTTTTAAAGTTTCATAATTTTAATTAAAATTTAATCAATTTGGTTAAAAATTTAAATATTTTGTTGAAAATTTGTTGCTGGTTTTTTTGGTTAAAAATTAATTTTTGTTATACTGAAAATGTAAGTATTCTATTTTTGGTTTGAGAATTTATCATCTGTAGATGAAAATGCATGTATTTTTATTAAAATTTAACCATTTATGTTGCAGATTCATCACGCTAGTTGAAAACTCATCCCTTCGGTTAAAAATTTAATCATTTTATTGAAAATTCCTTTTTATCTTGACTGATAAATAATTTTTTGAACAGAAAATTTGAATTAATTTTTTGGTTTAAAGGTCATCCTTTTCCGTAGAAAATTAATCTTCTCGGGTCGAAATTCAGTTTCTGCTACAAAATTAAACAGTGTGGTTAAAAAAAGTCTCTTTTTTTTACTGGAAAATATTTCTTCGTTGAAAAATCGTATTTTTTGGTTGAATTCAACTGCTGTATTTCAAATTAGGGTCTTTTTTGATTGAAATATTAACTATTATATTTTTCGTTGAGAATTAATCTGTTTGGGTTAAGATTCATTATTGTAATTAAAAATTATTTTCTTTGGTTGAAAATTGATCTGTTTTTTGAAATATTTTTTTTCGTGGGTTGAAAATCAAGTTTTTGTACTGAATCTTTGATTATTCCAGTTGAAACTAACTATTTTGTTGAAAATTCGTTTTATTGGGTTGAAAATTTAACTAATAAATTTTTTGTTGAAGATTCATCTTCTTTAATCGTAGATTTATGAATTTGGTTTAAAATTCAACTATTTCTTTTTAAAATTGTTTTTTATCTGGATTGATAACTAATTTTTCTTATTGAAAATTTATCTTATTCCAATTGACAATTCCACATTTGTAATTAGAAAGTAATCTTTTGGGTTAAACATTAATTTTTTTAACTTGAAATTTAATATTTTAAGTTTTGGCTGACAAATTATCTTTTTTAAAAAAAGTTTGGTTGTTGAAATTTTAACTATTTCAATTGAAAATTCATGATTTTAGTTGGAAATTCCTCTTTTTGTTAAAAGATGTACTATTCCAATTGAAGATCCGTTTTTTTTTTGTTAAAAATTTTGTTAAAAATTGATGAAATGATCGAATTTTCATTCAAAAGACTTTGAAATTCAATGAAATATTTGAAATTTCAAGCCAGAAAGCTAATTTTTTATAGGACAGTTGAATTTGTATCAAAAAAGTCAATTTTCAACCAAGAAAGATTACTTTTCTACAATGAATCATTAATTTTCAACAAACGAGTAAAGTTTTAAAGCTTAAATGTGGATTTTTTTAGAAAACAGTGCACTTTTAAATCGGAAAAGATAAATTTTTAACAAAAAAGATAATTTTCAATCAAGTAAGATAAATTTTTAATAACGAATACGAACAATTTTCTACCCAAAAGACGACTTTTTTAAATATGAGTTTTCTGGCAAATATAAATTAGATTAATTAAAAAAAAAACTGATAAATAGGAATAACGTCGAATAAAAAAATAAAAAAAATTTCAACAAAATTGTTAAATTTTCAACCAAAAAATAAATTTTCGATCAAGAAGATTAATGTTCGATCAAGAAAGTTGAATTTTTAACGAAAAACATGAAATTTCAAGAAAATTATTTAATTTATAGCTAAAAAGAAGAATTATCTGTAGAAAAGTTGAGTTTTCAAACGAAAAATATGATTTTAAAACCAAAAAGTTTATTTTTCAAGCGAATAGTTTAATTTTTTTGATGAAATTATTGAAATTTTAAGCCAAAAGATGAATTTTCTACATCACAGTAGAATGTTTAACATAAAAATTAATTTAAAAGTAAATAGTTGAATTTTAAACTATAATTAAGAATCCTTAGAAAAAAATGTTTTTTTATAAAGTAGTTCAACTTAAGTGGAAAAGTCGACTTTTCAACCAAAAAAGATGAAATAAAGAATACATTTTTAATCAAGAAGATTAAATTTCTATCAAAAAAGACGAATTTTTAACAAAATACATGAATTATCAACCAAAATGATTAATTTTCCGCCAATAAGATCAATGTTCTGCCATAAAAGATGAATTTTAAACAAAGTGCATGAATTTTCAACAAAATTATTTAATTTTAAAGCCAAAAATACGAATTATCTACTAAAAAAGTTTAATTTTCAACCTAAAAATATGATTTTTAAACAAAGAAGTTCAATTTTTAACCAAATAGTTTAATTTTCTACCAAATTGTTACATTTTCAAACCAAAAAATTAATTTTCTACGAAGCAGAAGAATGATTAACATTTTTTAACAAAAAGGATAAATTTTCAACTAAAAAGATTAAATTTCGACCATGAAAGAGGAATTTTTAATAAAATACAATGGAATAGTTTGTCAGTCTAACAAATTCATTTTCAACCAAACAAAAAACGAATTTTTATCAAAATAGTTAAATTTTTAACCAGAGATGAACCTTTAACTAAAAAAAGTTCATTTTTATCAAATTAGTGGAACTTTTGATAAAAAAGATTGTTTTTAAAAAATATATAGATGCATATTTTACTAAATAATACAATTCTTAACCAAACGAGACAAATTAAGAACCAAAAATATAATAGTAGCCTTTTCAGTAAAAAAATAAATAAAAAAACAGAGCTTTTACCAAAAATTCTAAATTTGATCAAAGTTCGCCATTCTTATCTTCTTGTTACCAACCTTCTTTTTTTTAAACTGCAGCACTACGAATAGCGATTTTAAATACTGTTTTCAATATTTTAATTGTTTTTATTTTTAGTTGACCACACAAGGGTTCTTCTCAAGGATGCTGATCCCAATGTGCCTGGATCGGATTACATAAATGCCAATTATATAAATGTTAGTATTTTTCATCAGTTATAATAAAAATATAAATCAATAAAATTATTTTAAAGTACACTTGTTAAACCAACAGAAAGTTTTTAAAAAATTGTGCAACAAAATTACACACGGAGGATTGTAAAATTTCGTTGCACAATTTGTTTTTAAAAAGTTTATGTTGTTTTAAAAAATTTACTGTCAAATATTAAATAGAGTCATTAAGCCATAGATCCTGTTACTTTATTTATTTATAATATATTTTATTATATTATTTCTCATTTCTAGAATGAAGAAAAGGATGGTTCGGGTCTCGGAATTGGAGTGGGAGATAATGTACTCAATAAATGCTACATAGCGACGCAAGGCTGTTTGCCGAACACCATTCAAGACTTTTGGCACATGGTTTATCAGGAAAACACTCGAGTGATCGTTATGACTACGAAAGAAATCGAAAGAGGGAAGGTAACGTATCTTTCTTATTTCTTACTTTAATGGTATTACAGGCCTCACAGCATTTATGAGCATTTTGGATTAGGATTTTAACAATCCTACTTTCTATCTTTATTAATAATAATTACATTATTTAAATTTCGCAGGAAAATGTGTCGCTAATAGCGCTTCTAATTGGAAAGGGCGCCTAATCTAAATAATGGAAAACATATTATTCGCATAATACAATGCCTTATTCATGGTTGCTGCAATATCTCATTTCTAAATTCAACAAAAATTTTGTTTCGAAATACGTTTAAACACATCAAAGCAGTTGAGTTTTCAAATCCTAAATAAAAATTATGAATATTAGAAATTAATTTTTATTTGACTCAAATGGTGAATCTTCAACCAAAAATATGAATTTTTAACCAAATATTCAGTTGAATTTTCAACACAGAAGATTAATTTTCATCTAAAAAGGATCAATTTTCAACCAAAATTAGAATAGTTGAAATGTTAGCAAAACAAATTTCCAAGAAAATAGTTGTTTTTTTCATCCAAAAAATGATTTTTTAACCAATAATATAAGACCAAAATAGAAACTAGAATAGTTCAATGTGCAGTTAGAAAAGTAAAATTTATTCATACGGAATTTTGTATATAAAAAATCGAATTTTTAACTAAATAATTTGTTCAACTAAAAAATTAATTCATAACCAAATAATTTAATTTTAATCCCAAAAGATGAATTTTCTACCATAAAAGGCAGTTTCAATAAAATATGTAAATTTTCAACTAAAACATAAAAAATTTACCAAACAAAATAGTTTTATTTATTTCTTATTTATTTTTATTTATTTATAATAGTTTGAAGGCATTTCAAAGACTGAAACATTTTAAGAATCCAAGGCATTTTCAAGATATTTAAACAATTTCAAGGGATTTCCAAGGTGTTTAGTAATTTTAAGGGATTTAAATATTTTAATGGATGTCAAAGAATTTTTAAAGATTTCAAGAGATTTTCACATATTTTTTGCAATTCGTTTGTACTTCGCTCTGAATTCTTATTAACTTACCCTAAATTCTTTAAAAAATTTTTAAGTCACTCAATTCTACTCAATTTAATGAATTTTTTCATATTTTAAAATTGTTTTCAATTCACTTGATTTCTATTTAAATTCAACTTTGTTTTTTTGTGAATTTCATCTAATTCTTCTCATTTCCTTTGAATTTCTCTAAATTCACTTATAATGTATTGTACTCAATCAATATGTTTTTCATTCTTAAAATTGTTTCAATGAACATGAATTATTTTAAATTTAACTTGAATTGTTTTGTAGTCATTAGTCACTTCTTGTGTTAAAAATTAGTAGGGTTTCAAAGATTTGAAGAGATTTGAAATTGTTTTGGAATTTACCCTGAATTCTTTAAAAAATTTTGCAATTCTCTCGATCTTTTTTAATTTGCTTGAACTTTTTTAAATTCGCTCAGATCTACTTATTACAGTGGATTTTTTAAAAGTTTTAAAAGTTTTTATTTAGTCATATTTTTTGTTGAAAATTCAATAATTCTAGATAAAGATTAATAATTTCAGTTCAAACTTTATTACTTAATTTAAAAATTCAACTATGTTTTTTAAATTTATTATTTTAAAACTGAAAACTGAAACTTTGGTTGAAAAAGTATCTTTTTTAGTTAAAAATGTATCCTTTTTTGTAGAAAAAAATCTTCTTTGTTGAAAATTCATCATTTTTATTTAATATGCAACTATTCCAGTTGAATATTTATCATTTTAGTTAAAAATACAGTTGTTTTTTTTAATTCAACTATTCCAGTTAAAGATTTATCATTTTATTTGAAAATTTAGCAGGCTGGTTAAAAATTTATATTTTTAGTTGAAATTCAAGTGTTTAGTTGAAAAGCTGTGTTTTTTTAAGTTGAAAATTCATGTATTTTTTAAAAAATCGTTTGCTTTTTTTTTTGTAGAAAATTAATCTCCTTGTTTAAAAATTAATCTTGGTGCTCGAAAATTAATCTTTTTCAATGAAAATTTAAGTATTCCAATTAAATATTCATCATTTTCCTGAAAATCAATTTTTGTTGAAAATGTATCTATTAGTTAAAAATTCATGTGTTTTATTGAAAAATCATCTTATTGATAAAAAGTTATCTTTCTAGGTTGAAAATTCATATTTTTGATTTAATATTCAACTATTACAGTTGAAGGTTCATTATTTTAGTTGACATTTTATTTTTTTGTTTAAAATTCAACTATGCTAGTTGAAGATTCATCATTTTATTTGAAAATTTATCAGGTTGGTTAAAGATTGATATTTTTAGTTGAAATTCAAGTATTAAGTTGAAAAGTTTTTTTTTTATTTGAAAATTTAACTGTTTTGTTGAAGAATCGTTCGTTTTTTTCAGAAAATTAATCCTCTTCTTTGAAAATTAATCTTGGTTAAAATTTAAGAAATTTAAATCAGATTAAAATCCAATTGTAATCTGAGAAAAAATCTTTGTTAAAAACAAAAACTTCAGACAAAAATAAAAAAGAGGAAAGAAAAATGAGAAGGCAACCAACCACATTTTTCTTTCCTCTTTTTTATTTTTGTCTGAAGTTTTTGTTTTTAACAAAGATTTTTTTCAGATTACAATTGGAGCATTTTTTGTTTGTTTGTTTTGGCCCAAATTTGGTCGTTGTATTCTTGTTTTTTACAGGAGTTTTCATCAAATTAATCTTGGTGTTCGAAGATTAATATTTTTGATTGAAAATTTAAGCATTCCAATTAAATATTCATAATTTTGGTGAAAAATTATTTTTTTGGCAGAAAATTAAACTCTTTTGTCAAAGTTCCTTTTTTTTGTTTTAAATTTTCTGTTCCAGTTGAATATTTATTATTTTAGTTAGAAAGTCATTACTTTAATTTAGAATGTATTTTTTTTTGTGTGGAAAATTAATTTTTTTTAAAATAAAAATTTAGCTATTCCATTTTTTGTTGGAACCCGATATTTTTCGGTTAGAATGTAACTATTTAGTTGAAATTTTATCTTTTTATTTAAAAATTCAACTATTTATTTGAGAATTCATATATTTTATTGAAAAATCGTCTTTTTTACTGCAAACTTTTTTTTAATGCAACTATTTGATCAAAAATTCATCTATCATGCTGAAAATTTAATTATTTTACTGAAAAAGTTAGGAATTTTGGGCGGTTTAAATTGAATTTAGTATAGTAATTAAAAAAATTATATCTGAACTTTACTGAATTCAATGAACTTTTTTCATATTTTTAAATTGTTTTCAATTCGTTTTATTTCTTTTTGAATTCACCTTAAATTTTTATGAATTTCATCAAATTGTTCTCTTTTATCTTAAGTTACTCTAAATCCATACTTTTGAATGTCATTGGAATTTTTTTTTGGAAATCTGATGAATTTGTCCTGAATTTGTTACCCTATGAGCGTGACAAGAGGAGGCTTTGGTCTCTATTATTATTTATAAATTATATTTGGTATTATTGCATGCATAAAATTATACCCTTTTTTTCAGAATAAGTGTGCGCGATATTGGCCAGAGGAAAAGGGCGAAGTTAGCGAGTACGGTGGGGAGTGGAAGGTACGGGCACTAGGTGCTACTTCGACAGCAGATTATACCTTGCGCGAATTTCTACTCCAAGGAAATAAGCCCAACTTCTCAGAACCAAGAACGATTTACCACTACCACTTTCAGGTTCGTTAAAATCAAACAAAAGGCAGGATGGCCGCTGAAGCGGGAAAACCCGAAATTTTATGTGATCGGGAAATGACAGTGAATTTATTTTTTGACCTGAATTTTACACATTTTTAGAAAAAAAATTTCCAAGTTTGATTTTAACATTTAAAAAAATACTAATCTGTTAATTTGTATCCTTTTTAATCATGAAATCATTCAGTTTACAATACGTAATTAGAAAAGCTTTAATTTACAAATTTTCCATTATGGATTTTAATTTTTGAGCGTACATTTTTCATTTAAAGAATTTTAAAATACAGTTTTAAAGCACTTAAAAAATTAAAAATTAGTGGCGCTTGAAATCGACAATTTTGGATAAAAAACCTTTTTAGTTGATCAAAAGTAAATGTAAATTATAATAATTTTTGCAAGTGAAATATAAATAAAGGAGTCGTAAGTGAATAATTATTGATTTTACAAGACAATTGGAATTTTGAAATTCTTAGTGTAGTTAAACAAATGTAAACGCCCAAGTGCAATTTCATGAATGATTTTCAATTTTAAAATAACTTCAAAATAGTATATTTATAATGAAAGGTTTTTATCAAATTGAAAATATTGTTTTAGTCTAAAATTTGAAATTTTGTAATTAGGAAAAATAAAAATTGCTGGTTATTTAGACATATTTGATTGTTCATGTAAAATGGGTAATTATAAATCAAATATTAAAAACAAAAAACTAAACATTGAACGTTAGAATTTTAATTATTCTATTGGAAAAAAAATTGAATTTACAAGTAAAATTGTTGTATTTTGATGTATAACTAATATTGAACATCTATAATTCATAGAAAAAATTGCTGAGTTGAAGAGATGTTAAGAATGTCCGCAAAGATCCAAAATTGATTAAAATTTTCTAATGATTTTAAATAATTTTAACGAAGTGTCTACATGTACCAAAAAAATCCCGTTATTTTTACACAAATTGTTGTGAAAATAGTCCACGGCCTAATTTAAAACAATATATTGATTTTTGCAGACTTCTGACAAAAAATTTAGAAGTTTTATAAAAATTATGAAATGCTTCACAAGAATAAAACTATTTTCTTAAGATTCCTAGGAAAATTGAAAATGAGGAAAAATGCTTTTTAAGGATTTTTAAATTATGTAGAATTAAGATAATTTAACTTTTATTTCGTCCGGAATATTTATTCCATTGTAATAAATTGATTATTAAAACTGGTTTGATATTTTATTGTTCTCAGTTTGTTGAATCACAAAACGAACATTGAAATATACTTTATTGTTAAAAATATAACTGATTTATTTTGGCCATTTTTCTGAACTTGCAAATGTAAGTTGTTTCTTCAATCAAGGAGAAAAAGATTTATTTTTAAAAGAAATTATAATTTGGAACAGGGGATTTTGGGAGATATATCTGTAATTCTAGATTTGGAAAGGGAACTTTTCTAAAAGAATGATTATAGTTCTGAAATTAAACTGACCTAGAATTATATTTTATATATTATAATTGTCCTTTTGTATTTTTCTGGTTTTAAAAATATTTTGTTTAACGGAAGGTACAACTTTTTCGTTATTGTTTGAAAATTGATCTTTTTCAATAAAAAGTGTGTCTTATTTGGCAGAAAACCTAAACTTCTTGTTTGAAATTTCCTCTTGTTTGGTTAAAATGCAATTGCTTGGTTAAACAATTCATATTTTCGGTTTGAAAATTGATCTGTTTTAAAGAAAATTTATCTTTTCATTAAGAAATTTAACTTCTAGGCTTAATGTTTTGGTAACATTCATCATTTTAGTTAAAAAATTAGTTTTTTAGTTGCAGTTTCATAATTTCAGTTGATAATACGGTTTTTTTGTTCCTTTTTTTTCGGTTTAAGTCTGATTTGTTACTGAAAATTTAACTTATTTAGTTAAAACTTAAACTAATTGCTTGAAAATTCGCTTTTTTGGTGGGTTGGAAATTCAATTATTCAGAAAAAAATTAATGTATTTTCTTGAAAATTAACTTATTTTCTTGAAAGTTCAAATCTTTGGTTTCAAATTTAATTGTTTTGTTGAAAACTCGTTTTTTTTGTGAAAATATCCACTATTCTATTTTTCGTTGAAAATTAAACTTTTCATGTTGAAAATTTAACTGTTTCTAGTTGTAGTTTCTTGTTTTTTCTTTAACAATTTAAATATTTTGTTCTAAATTCAACTTTCTAGATAAAAATTCAAATATTTTCTTGGAAATTTAATTATTTTCTTGAAAGTTTCTTTTTTTATCAATATATCAACTACCATATTTTTAATTAAAAATTTAACATTGCGAGTTAAAAAATTCAACTGTTTTTGGTTGATGTTTAATTTTTTTGTTTGAAAATTCAACTATTTTCTTGAAAGTTGAAATTTGGTTGAAAAGTTAATTATTTTCTTGAAAGTTCAACTTTGATTGAAAATTTAACTATTTTCTTGAAAATTCGTTTTCTTTCGGTCAAAATATCAACCACTATATTTTTTATTTGCAAATTTAACATTTCTAGTAGAATATTCAATTGGTTTTTTGTTGAATTTAATTTTTTTTGTTTAAAAATTACACAATTTTGTTGAAAATTCAACTATTTAAGTAAAAATTCAATAATTTTCTTTTAAAATCGTTTATATTATGGTCCAAATATTAACTACTATATTTTGCATTGATAATTTAAATCTTCGACTTGTAAATTTAACTGTTTGCGGTTGTAGGTTGATCTTTTTTGTTGAAAATTTACACTATTTTGTTGAAGATTCATTTTCGCATGTTAAAAATACAACTATTTGGTCAAAAATGATATTATTTTGTTGAAAATTTAGTTATTTTGTTTAAAATGTAACTTTTTTTTAATAAATAATCTTTTCTGGTTGAAATTTAAACTTTTTTACTGATTATTTGTCTATTTGGACAGAAAAATGGTACTTCTGTACTTAAAATTCATCTTCTTTTGTTAAAAGTTCAACTGTTTCTTAATAAATTCGATTATCTGGTTGAAACAATAACTGTTTTTGGTTGATGTTTAATTTTTTTAAATATAAAATTTGACTATTTGTTTAAACATTCATCTTTGTAGGTTAAAAATTCTACAATTTGGTTGAATATTAAAATCTCTTGTTGAAAATTAATTTTTTGGTTGAAAACTGAACTAGTTTGGTGATAAATTCATGTATTAAGTTGAAAATTCATTTTAGTAGGTTAAAAATTCCTCCATTTGGATTGATAATTGATCTTTTATGGTAGAAAATAACATTAATTCGAATAAATTAATTAAATTTTAATTTTTTAATTTTTATTTTAAATTGATTTATTCCGCTTACATAAAGATGCTATGTTAAAAATGTTAGAAGATTAAAATTCTGGTTATTGAATTATAATAGTCAGGGAAAATGAAAAATTGTTCAGGAAAAATTCAGGGAATTTTGAAAATGAAGTTTTGCGGCCATTCTGAGTTTAGTGTATTATTTGGAATTATTTTAAATGCACATTGAATCTCTTTTGAATTCTTCTAAACTCCTCCCAATTTCTTGTATTGTTCTGAAGTCCTTGGAATTCTAAAATTCCAGTAATTCAGGGAGTTATGATAATTCAAGTAAGTTGAGGAATGAAGTAGAGGAATTAAAGGATATAAGAAATTTAGAGCATTGACATAATAATGTTAAAGAGAAGTATAATTATCTGACTAGAAAAATGAAAAATTGACCAGTAGAAATCCCGGAAATGACAGGTAATTTGAATTTTATAAAATTTAATAATTAATTTGTTATTGTTTGCAGGCATGGCCTGATCATGGAGTTCCTTCGGATCCAGGTTGTGTTTTGAATTTCCTCCATGACGTTAATGCCAGGCAAGAATCAATTGCCGCGACGGCTACACCGGGAGTTCCAAGTAGTCTAACTCCGACCAATGTTGGGCCAATTCTCGTTCATTGTAGTGCAGGAATTGGCAGAACTGGCACCTTTATCGTCATTGATATGATACTGGATCAGATTAAACGCCACGGTAATTACACCTTTTTTCAGAACGATTTTAATGAAACTTCACCTACGTAATTTTGTATTTATAACGTTGGAGGATTCTTTCAGGGATCACAGTATTTTCCCATTTTTCCTTTAAATATACAATATTTTTAAATAAAATATTTGAATTACGCAAAAAATTCTCTGAAATTATTCAATGTATGTAAGAACAACATTGTTCGTTTTACGTGTACAAATTTATTCTATTGAAAACTAGAATATGCATAAATGCTCTAAAAATACCTAAAGCTGAAACAGTTTAAAATAGGTTAATTAATTTTTAAACCGCAGTTGCAGGCCTTGTACTCGTTTCACGCTTTTTTAAAATCAAAAAGACGAATTTTAAACGTTTTTAGTCAAAATAGTTGACTTTCTACTAAATAGTTGAATGTTAAACCAGACAGTTAAATTTTCTACCAGCAAAGTAGAATTATCAATAAAATATATTCATTTTTGACCAAATAGTTGGATTTTAAACCAAGAAGATTTATTCTTATCAGAAAACAATTTTTAATAAAATACAGAAATTTTTGACTAAGTAGTTGAATTTTCGACCAATAAGAATAATTTTCTACTAAAAAAGATCATTTTTTAACAAATGACATCAATTTTGATCTGAATAGAATGAACAATGGATGTGCTGTCGGTTCAAATTTTATTTGAATAATTTTTAGTTTGTATTTTTTTCGTTCCTACATTTTTTTAGCTAAATAGTTGAATTTAAAAAAAAATACCAATTTTGAATAAAAAATGGAGTGTTTTAATTTTCATTGAGGAGAATTAATTTTCAATAAAAAATGCCACAACACAGTGGAACTTTCAATCCAAGAATATGAAAAAAGAAAACAGTTTTTTCGTAACATAAACTCCTTTTCCAGCTTGTTCAGGGTTAACGTTACGGAAAAATCCGTAATCATAGACAGTGCCTTTGATTTAACCAATAAAGACAAATTCCTAAAAAAAATTTGATTTTAAAGCAAAACATTGATTTTCTCAAAAAAAAAAAAAAAAAGAATTTTCGATCAAATACATAAATTTTAAAATAATTAGTTGAATTTTCGACCACAAAGATTAATTTTATGTTAAAAGAGACGCATTTTAACGAATGACATACATTATCAGCTAAATACTTGTAATAATGGGTGTGATGTTAGTTCAAATTTTATTTGATTAATTTTTAGTTTATATTTTTTTCGTTTCTAAATTTTTTGAATTAAATAGTTGATTAAAAAAAACAAAATTTATACAAATTTGTCGAATTTTCAACTAAAGAATATAAAGCAAAAACGTTTCGATTTAACCAGCAAAGAATTTCTAACAAAAACTTGTTTTTCAACAAATAATTTGATTTTGTCCTAAGAAAGACGAGTTTTAACAAACTAGAAAAACTTGTAAATAAATACTTGAATTTTCGAACAAGAAGATTAATTTTACACTAAAATACAAAAAATTTTAACTAAGCCGTTGAATTTTCTACCAAGAAGATTAATTTGTTGCAAAAAAAACACGAGTTTTTAACAAATTACATATATTTTCATTTAAATACTTTAAACAATGGACCAACAAAATACATAAATTTTTAACCAATGTGTTACATTTTCTGCTAGAAAATAATGTACAACGAAATGCAAACATTTTTAACTGCTTAACAGTTGAAGTTACAACCAAGAAGATTAATTCTCGACCAAAAAAGACGGGTTTTCAACAAAATACATACATTTTTAACCGAATAGTTATATTTTCAATTAAATAGTTTGATGTATTTTTAACTAAAAAGTTGGATTTTTAAACTACAAACATCATTTTTTAAATAAAAATGGAGTGTAGGTAGATGTTGATTTACCTAGGAGAATTCATTTCCAGTAAAAAAACATTTTTAAATAAGTGTTTGAATTAAAAAAAAAAAGATCAATTTTGAACAAAAACTGGAGGGTTCAAATTTTCATTTAGGAGAATTAATTTTCTATACAAAAATTCTACCAGACGGTTGAATTTTTAAACCAAGAATATGAAAAAATAGTTCCATTTAACCACCAAAGACGAATTCCCAAACGAATCTTGATTTTAAACTAAAAAATTGAATTTTTCTTCTAAAATACGGATTTTTAACAAAATACATACATTTTTAACCAATTTGTTGAATTTTCTATCAGAAAAGAATAATTTTCAAAAAATTACATTAATTTTTAATGTACCAGTTGAAGTTTTAACCGAAAAACTCAGAGGATGAATTTTCTATATATAAAAAACTAATTTTTAACTAAATAATTTTTCTAACTAAAGAAATTAATTCTTATCAACATAATTCAATCTGAAACCCAACAGATGAATTTTCTATCGAAAAAGGCAGTTTCAATAAAATATATAAATTTTCAACTACAGAAAAATAAATTTGCAAAACAAAATAGTTGAATTTGCCGTCAGAAACGTAAATTAAAAAAAAAACAGTTTTCAGCCGAATTAATTAATTTTTAACTTAAAATATACATTTTCAAGCAAAAATGGAATATTTACAGCTTCAGCTAAAAAATTATTTTTTAACTAAAAAGAAACTAGTTTTCAGCGCATGAAATTAATTTTTAATCATAGTGATGAATTTTTGACCAAACAGTGGAATTTTTAATCCAAAAAAAGAGTTATATATATATAAAAAAACGAAATTTTAACTAAATATTTTTTTGTTCAAACCAAAGAATAAATTCTTAACAAAAAATTAAATAGCTATATTTTCTACCAAGCAGAACATTTTTTAACGCAAAAGATTACATTGCTATCGAAAAAAGTAAATTTTATAAATTCACTACCAAAAATAAAATACTTAAATTTTGAACCAAAAAGAAAATAATTTTCAACAAAATAGTTAAATTTCTAACCACAGAAATTAATTTTTGACCCTACAAGATAAATATTCCACTGATGAAACTTACCTTCCTCCAAAAAGAGGGATTTTCAAAAAATAATTGAATTTTCACCTAAAACAGATAAATTTTCACCTACAAATAGAATAATTATAATTTCATCATAAACCTTCATTTTCAAGCAAATTAAAGTAACTTTCAACGAAATTGTATCATTTTCAATCAAGAAGATTAAATTCCTATCAAAAAAGATAAATTGTCGACAAAAAATGAAACAGCTACATTTTCAGTTAAGAAAACGAAATCTAAATAAGAAAAAGCTAAATTTCAACAAAAAAGATGATTTTTCTACCAAAATATACGAACTTTGCACAAAGTACGTGATATTCACCTACAAATTCGAATTTTCAATCAAACATTGGAATCTTATACCAAATATTTGAATTTTCACCTTAAGATAAATTTTGAACCAAACGTGTACAATTTAAATTTTCAGTTAAAACAATAACATCATTTTCAATAAAATAATAAAATTTTGAACAACAAAAAAAGAGGTTCGTCAACTAAAATGATGAATCATCAGCCAGATGATTGAATTTTCAAAAAAGTAGTTCCACTAACAACTGAGTGGTTGATCTTTTAACCAAGAAGGATGAATTCTCACATAAAACCGTGATATTTGATATTTCAACCAAAAGGGATTTTAATTTTATACCAAAAATAGCTGAATTCAACCAAAAAAGATAAAGTTTCAACTAAATAGTTTGAATTGTCAACCAAAAGAGATTAATTTTTAACCAAATAGTTGCTATTTTAAACTCTATCGCAGATTTTTCCTGACATTCCCTAATATTCCCTGACTTTCTGCAATTACCTGATCTGTAGCAATTCTCCAATTTAAAATGTATATGTTTATTTCACTCTAGAAAATGCTTTTTTAAAAATATATCCAGTAATTATGATATATATATATATATATATATATATATATATATATATATATATCGCTACATTTTGAGCCAAGACATTCCCGATGATAACTGCAAGGCGTGCCATGCACACCCCGAGCATCTAGGACACATACTATCTAATTGTCCAACTCTTGCGAGAACGACCTGCATCCAAAGGCACAATGCGGCATTAAGAGTGCTTTATTACCATCTCTGTCACTCTTACTGCATTACCCTTGATATCGCTCCGCTAAACGCTCCTAGGGAAATAGAGTCAATTGTCGAGAATGAGAAGTGCCGCATATACTGGA
>JAAAKG020190630.1:0-24709 GCA_010014905.2 Druon quercuslanigerum
GAGGTTCTGGTGGTTCGGAACCCACCTTAAGCTGTAGGTCCCCCTCCCACCACCAAAAAAGGGTGTGGGAGGTGTGTGGGAGGGTGAATGAAAAATGTAAACCCTTAGGGGACACATTAGAAGCTTTCCACTAAATAAAAAGATTATTTTTCTACCAAAAAAAAAAAATTTAACTATATTTAGGAATTCTGAAGCAAGAATTTGAATTTTCAACTAGAAAAAATAAATTTTTTACCAATAAAGACGAATTTTTAATGAAACTCACTAATTTTTATTCAAAAAGTTAAATTTTTACGAATTTGTTTAATTTTTAATTTTTTCAACCAAAAAAGATGAGTTTTTAAACAAACAGTTTAATTTTGTGCCAAAAAAATTTTTTTAAACAAATTTCAATAATTCTGAACCAAAATGTTAAATTTTCAAATAAAAAAGATGACTTTCGAAACAAAAAGAATAATTTATTACCCAAAAAGACAAATTTTCAATAAAAATCAAGAATTCTCATGCAAAAAGTTAAACTTTTGAGAAATAAATAAAAAGTTATTTTTTATAGCTTTAAACCCCAGCTGTTTAATTTAAACCAAAAAAAAATTTAATTTAAGAACCCTCAACCAAATAATTGAATGTTTAAATAAAAAATATAAATTTTTGAACAAAAAGATTAATTTATTACCAAAATAGATGATTTTTCGATATAATTAAAAAGTTCTCTACCAAAAAACTGAATTTTTAACAAATATATTTTTTTAAATTTGTTTTAAAATAGTTCAACTTTAAAACCTAGTTACAAAATTTGTAACCAAAAAGATGATTTTTAAAAAAAAAGGATTATTTTATTACGAAAATAAACGAATTTTCGGTATAATTAAAAAATTCTCTACCAAAAAACTGAATTTTTAACAAATATATTTTTTTAAATTTGTTTTAAAATAGTTCAACTTTAAAACCTAGTTACAAAATTTGTAACCAAAAAGATGATTTTTAAAAAAAAAAGATTATTTTATTACGAAAATAAACGAATTTTCGGTATAATAAAAAATTCTCTACCAAAAAACTGAATTTGTAAGAAAATAAATTTTTTTTAATTTTCAAGAAATTAATTCAACTTTTAAACCTAGTTGTAAAATTTGTAACCAAAAAGATGAATTTTTGAACAAAAAGATTAATTTATTACCAAAATAGACAAATTTTCGATATAATTAAAAAATTCTCTACCAAAAAACTGAATTTTTAAAAAATAATTTTTTAAATTTTTTTTATAAAATAGTTCAACTTTAAGACCTAGTTGTAAAATTTTTAACCAAAAAGATGAAATTTCAAACCAAAAAATTTATTTTATACAAGAAAACGAATTTTTAACTAAATTTAAGAATTTCCAACCAGAAAGTTGAATTTTCAACTAAAAAACATGAAATTTTAAACAATAAGTTTAACTTTTTTATCAAAAAAGACAAACTTTTAATAAAAATAACAAATTTTCTCCAAAAACTTAAATTTTTAAGAAAGAAATAAAAATTTATTTTTATGTCAACCAAACAATTGAATGCTTAAATAAAAAAGATGAATTTTTAAACAAAAATATTATTTTATTACGAAAATAAACGAATTTTCGGTTTAATAAAAAATTCTCTACCAAAAAACTGAATTTGTAAGAAAATAATTTTTTTTTAATTTTCAAGAAATTAGTTCAAGTTTTAAACCTAGTTGTAAAACTCTTAACCAAAAAGATAATTTTTTAACAAAAAGATTAATTTATTACCAAAATAGACGAATTTTCGATATCATTAAAAACTTCTCTACCAAAAAACTAAATTTAAAAAAAAAAATTAAAAAAATTTTTTTATTAAATAGTTCAACTTTAAAACCTAGTTGTAAAATTTGTAACCAAAAAGATGAATTTGTAACCAAAAAGATGAATTTTTGAACAAAAAGATTAATTTATTACCAAAATAGACAAATTTTCGATATAATTAAAAAATTCTGTACCAAAAAAATTGAATTTGTAAGAAAATACATTTTTTTTAATTTTTAAGAAATTAGTTCAACTTTTAAACCTAGTTGTAAAACTTTTAACCAAGAGCTGAATTTTCGAACCAAAAAATTTATTTTGTACAAGAAAACAAATTTTTAACTAAATTTAACAATTCCCAACCAGAAAGTTGAATTTACAACTAAAAAGCATGAAATTTCAAACAAAAAGTTTAACTTTTTTATCAAAAAAGACAAACTTTTAATAAAAATAACAAATTTTCTCCAAAAACTTAAATTTTTAAGAAAGAAATAAAAATGTATTTTTCTGTAGCTTTAAGAAAGTAGTTCGACTTCATAATCTAGATGTTTAATTTTTAACAAAAAAAAAAAAATTTAAATTGAAGTCAACCTAATAATTGAATGCTCAAATGAAAAAGTTACATTTTTAAACAAAAAGATTTTTTTATTACAAAAATAGACGAATTTTCGGTATAATAAGAAATTCTCTACCAAAAAACTGAATTTGCAAGAAATAAATTTTTTTTCATTTTCAAGAAATTAGTTCAACTTTTAAACCTAGTTGTAAATTAATTTTGTACGAAAAAAGACGAATTTTTAATAGAAATCAAAATGTCAATCAAAAAGTTAAATTTTTAAGAAAGAAATAAAAAAAATTATTTTTTTATTTTTTTAAGGAATTAGTTCAACTTTAAAACTATTTTGTTTACTGTTTAACCGAAAAAAAAACTGAATTTCATATTAAAATCAAGAATTCAAAAACAAAAAGTAGAACTTTACACTAATCAAGGTGAATTTAAAAACGAGAAGATTAATTAGGTACTGAAAAAGACGAATTTTTAATCAAATTCAAGAATTCTCAACCAAAAAGCTAAATTTTAACAAAGAAATAAAATTTTTCTTTGTTTTTAAGAAATCAGTTCAACTTTCAAACCTATAGGCTTAATTTTTAACCGAAAAAAACGTATTTTAAATTAAATTCAAGAAAAAAATATAGAATAATAAAAAAAATAAAAAATAACAAATAATAATATATAATAATAAAGTTGAATTTTAAATCAAAAGATTAGTTTACTACCAACAAAGATGAATTTGGTTATATAATTCAAGAATTCTTAACGGAAGAGTTGAATTTTTAACTAAAAAGATGATTTTTGTAAACAATAATTTTAACTTTATACCGAAAAATGAAGAAATTTTTTACAAAATTTAAAAATTCTGAATCAAAAAATTGAAGTTTCAACTAATAAAGGTGAATTTGAATTTACTACAAAAAAGGATTATTTTTAATAAAAATTAAGGAAAACTCTACCAAAAAGTTGCATTTGCAACAAAAACATAAATTTTTAGGGAAAGGTTAATTTTGTACCAAAAACCTTTTTTATAATCTGTTAACGTACTGACAACGTTACTACATGTACTTTTAGAAAAAGAAATTTCTCTAAATTCTAATAACTTTACTTTAAATTGACACCCCCCCTCCCCCCCGCGACAACAATTATCAACCCTAGGTTTTCTTATCAATTAGACATTATTGCCAGCGCGGCACTGTTGAGAAAGGGCTTTTAATCGAGGATTTTAATCGAGGTAATTTCCCGAAAAATCGATTCTCATCAACCATTTAAATTTTCGAAGCACATAAAAAAAATTGAAACAATTACATGAAACAAAAAAAGGTTTACTTTTAAATTCCACTTTTGCTGGGAAAAAATTCACCAATTTTGTGGAGCATTTAATTTCTGCTAAATTCATAACTTTTGTTTGAAAATTCCATTTTTGTGAAATAATTTGTGTTCTGGCTTGAAGGTTCAATAATTTATGTAAACTTTTATTTATTTTTCGTGTGAAAAGTCTGTATTTTTTGGAAATTTGGCTTTGTGGTTTAAATTTTTTTTTGTATAAATTGCATTCCTTTTCTATTAACATATCAACTAGGGCACTTTTTCGTTAGGAACTTCTCTTTGTAGGTTGAATATTTAACTATTATGTTAAAAAGCTGTCTTTTATAGTCGAAAAGACATTGTTTGTTCAAACAAATTATTTAATATGTGTATGAAATACTGTTTTAATTCGTTTATAAAATATTCTATGTTAAAATAATTACCAGAAGAAAATTCTGGTAAAAAAATTCTGGTGAAAATGTTTTCGGTTTTGCATTTTTCTGCAAGAGTGCTTTGATAGGAGATTTTTGTCGCAAGTTGCCTAAAAAGGTAATAATATAAAAAGATTTAAAATCATGATTTTTGATCAACTTATAATTTTTAATCATTCTTCTTGTGTAATTTCACGTGACAAATAAGTAAAGGAGATTAAAAAAATTATATAATTATTGGCTAAATTTTATACATGTTATCGATCTTGCAAGTGTTGGTTATCAATTTTAAGTTTGACCTTCTTTATTGGATACCACATTCTTGGAAATATAACAAATTAAATTCTGAATTAAATTATCATTCAGTTTCTTCGACTCTTATAATTTAATATTAAATAGTTTTAAAGCAAATACATAGTTACTGTGTTGATCTTTCCATTGCGAAACAAGGCACCTGATGATATACAAATATCTGAAAAACTTAAAAGCCGTAATTATAGAAAGGTCTTGTAATACGTAATTATTATTTTCAAAATGTGCATCTTCCTTAATTTTCTATTCGCCTCCTCAATTTTCCTCAGTTCAACTGGTGAATATAATAATATCATATCTATACTTTATAGTGCATTTTTGAATTTTAGTACCTTTGTTTTCTATTTAAAATTCCTTTCATATCCTTACCTCATTTCTTGCTCTTTTTTTAGTGACAAAATTATTTTTCTTTGAAAATTTTTGGGGTCTTTTTTCTAGTAATAAAAGCAGCTTTTTATTTTAAAATAAAAATTTTTCTGAAAAAAGATCTACTCAATTGGCTCCACTGGGACTCGAAGTGGAGTAAAGATAGTAGATCTTCTTTCAGAAAAAAAGTAATTTTAAAATTAAAAAATTTATTTTTCATCTAGTCAGGAATGATTCTAAGTATTTTCTGTTACTTGAAGAGTTTACTTGATCGATAGTATGGATTTCTATTTCCAAGGATTTGTAGAATGATATCCACATTGATGGATGTTAACTACCTCGGATGATACGACAGATTCCCTTCAATTTTTTATTCTTATTTCTTTTTCCAGGCCCCTCATTACAATTCAATTACTCTAGCAACTATGGCCCCTTCTGTAATTTCCCCTACTTTCCATCCTCTACCTTAGGTAACATAAAATTTTTCTGCAACTGTATTTCTCCTTCCAGGAGCATCTCCACTGGAAATCAATAAAATTTTGTTCCCTGGATCGCTTACTAATTACGGAGTCGCTTTTTACAGAGCAGAAAATGGTCATCTTGTAAAAGCAAATAACGAACCGGTTTGTGAATTCGCCATGGATCAATACTTTATAATTGGATTATTCATCAACGATAAAATTCATGCACTATATGATAGGTCAAAACGGCAGATTTTTCTAACACGAAACGAAAACCTGGAATATGATCATATTTTGCAGATACCAAAATCATATGAACATTATTTTGTGCGCCTTGGCCCTGCAAGACATTAACATATTAACATATATTAACATATTCACATATATGAACATTATTGTCAGTGCCTTCGTCCATCCACAACTACACCCTCCGGCTTTTAGTTAATTATTTTTTCCAACATTTAGAAAACTATCTGTAAATTTACCAAGCTTTTTAGTACTTTTGTTTATTTTATGTACATTCCCGAAATAGTCACCTGAAATTACAACACGTGTGAACTGATATCTGTAGTAATAGATTTAACATATCTCTAAGCAATAAAAGTTTCGTAATTTTAACTCAAATAAACTTATTATACGTCATTAATTTATTCCTGCTCTTATGATTAATCAATTATATTATTTTATTTTATTACTTAATTCATTTACCCCTGTTTTGCAAACATGATTGTAAAACACCTTATACTGTTTATCAATGCGTCCTAAATATTTGTATGGTCTCACTAGTCTGGTTCTGTAAGAAATTTGTTTTCCTACCGTAAGATTACAATCACTATGAATTATAATCACTTTTTTCCACATTTATCAATCTTTTGCAAAAATATTTATTTTTCATTACAAATATGATCTATTGTTTTTTGCAAATGAAATTCTAGAACGAAATCAATTTGACAGAAATGTCTTATTTTGAAAAATTGTTAATCGTTTAAATATTTTAATAATGCCAAAAGTCAATAGATTTGAATTATTTAAATCTATTACACTAATTGTTGATTAATTTTAATATTCAAAATTGAACTACTTTAAAAAATTAGGATAGTACAAATTAACATTAAAAGAACAATATTTTGGACCAAATCCATTAAAATTAGATTGCTTGCATCCCCTTCTTTTAGAATTCGCCGCAAAATTCAAAAGGGTTTAACATTAATGAAATGTTTTGCCAATTTTTTTTTAGCCTGTATTTTATTAATTAGGATATCTTGTAAGTTATATGCTTGCTAAATAATATTTATAGCAAGAAGAATTATTTTCTCCTACAATCGAATTTTCTACATTTTCTTGAAAACAATGACAGATACGAAAAATTGTCTAGAGAAAAGTTTGTTGTTTCTTGTTATTTGGGATCTTTTTCATAGTTTAAGAGAAAAAATTAAAAAATTGAATCTCAAAAAAAAAAAAATTCTTTCAACCTCAAAAATTGATTAGACCGCATGCTTCTAATAAAATTCCTTTCTTCTACATAATAGTAGAATCTTTTTAAAAATATTCGAAAGAACAAAGAACGTGGGATTGTTCAGAACAATTTTTTTCATGTTTGCAAAATTCAAAGCAAAAATAAAAAACATTTTCTTTAAAATCTCACCTTTTCTATTCTTCTAAATATTTTTAATAAATTTCTACTAATACAAGAAAAACATCTTATCAGCACCATGCGAGCTAAACCATTTTTAAGGCCAGGAAAATTTTTTCCCCATAAAATTTAATTTTTGAATTTTTCGCGTAAAATATGAAATATATCACAGAAGAACAGGAGAAAGTTTTCATATAAATTTGTTAGAAATGTAAACTTTTATCTTATTATTTTGTTGGAAACGGTAATTGTTTCCAAGAAAAAGTATAAAATTTGATTGTAAGAAACAAGAATTCGTCTGGTTACAAAAGTTATTTATTAAGCATCAAACTCACAAGATATCTTCTTTATTAAAGCACACACTGAAAAAAATTGGTAAAAAACTGAAATGTGGTTTTTTGAAAAAATGTATTTTTAGTTGTTTCAGAGAAACAGCTTCCATTTTGTTAATTTTAAACATTTTTGCACTTTTCCTGCTGATTTCGAAACAAGATTACGAAAGCTATCACATACGGAGAAAAAATAATAAATATCTTAGTTAGATCAAAAATTATAGAGGTTTATAGAAAAAAATCCGAGTTTCTTGGAAAACATAGTTTAAAATTGAAATACGCATACCTTCTAGAAAAAATGTTGTTTGCAAATCGGAAAAATACTTTGACCAAATTTCCTCTCAGAAACAATCTATTTGATTTAAAATAATTTTTCAAGCTGGAACAGGAAGGTGGAAGTTCTAACACAACCTAAACCCTTTCCAAATCAAAAAATTATCAATAATATCTGTGTTAGGTTTTATGGATACTGATCCATTGATTTAAGAGTTTAATAGTGTAGCAAAGAAATATATATTTTGGCCATCTATTTTACGAAGTCCAATTTCTTTATGAACTGAGATGAAAAGCATTTGACCAAGTCTAGAGTGGCAGAATATGTGTGTCAAAGAGAATCAACGGTTTGTTCAGGAATCTGTATTATCATCAGAGAACAGCAAAAATTCTTAACTATGAACTATGAACTATGAATTAAATCTTTTAAATTTAAATTTTGTTTTGAAAAATATCTTGTCCTTCGCTCAACTGGGCATCGAACCTCAGAACTTTCGATTGTCAATCAGGTGCTTTTCCCCTAAACTACCTGACAATATAATTCGTGTATGTAGGGTAAAGGCTTCTTCTTTCGATCTTTCTGGTAGCTTAAAGGAAAAGCACTCGACCGGCAATCCGAAGTTCTGAGGTTCGATTCCCAGCAGAGCGAAGGAGAAGATATTTTTTTAGACAAAATTTAATTTATGAATCAAAAGTTTTTCTTGGACACAACTCGACTCTTCCGAGACCTTTCAGTTACTTGGTACCACCCGCCCAAACTAAGGGGCCACCTAAAATCCACCAGCATCTGGTCCGCATTATCATCTCATATCTAAAGAAGACAGAAACGGTTCTGGAGTAGCTGATGAAAGAACGCTCCATGCTCCTTCCGAAGAAGGACAAGTTGTCTCGCCCTAGGAATTACAGTCCAGTAACTTGTCTGAACAAACTGTGTAAGATCTTCACAACTATCGTAAATGACAGGATCCTTTGAAAAATTGCACCTGTGTTGCAAGAGATGTACGAACAGTGTAACTCGAAGAAAGGTGTAGCAGAATGTCGGAAGAATCCGCTAATCGACAGGTGGATCTTCAAAGACGCATCATCCTATCAACTCTATCTATGGATGGCCTAGACTGACTACCGGAAAGCTTTCGATTCAACTTCTCGTAGACATATCACCTGGCTGCTGGAAAGCGTGAAGAATCATCACCATATAGTGAGATGCATAAAGAAAGTGATGCCCCTTTGGAAAACCAGATTAGCTATCTCATCTGGAAAAGATCGTTTGACAACTAATAGCCACACTTTTCAGAGAAGCATCTTTCAGGCTGACACTTTGAGCCCGCTCCTCTTTTGCCTCGAACAACTGTCACGATCTTTTGCACTTCGTAATTTTCTGGGGTACTTTTGCAGTAAACCTGGATATCAAAAGCATAAAGTGATTCATGTATGCTACATGGATGATTTCAGAATCTATGCTAGCAATGCAGAGAAACTGAATCTTGCTTTAGGGATTGTTGATAAGTATAGTTAGATTAGAAAAATTGTATTGCTTAGAAAAATGCGTCTTTTAAAGCAAAGGCAATTTTGTAGCATTTCCGGGGACCTTGAGCTTGTTAACAGGAGCGCTACACATGATCCTAGCGCTGAAGAGAACTACCAATACGTGGGTGTACCAAAGGGATGTTCACGAAGATTTATTATCAGCTCATCTCTACCACCTACTATCAAACTCCCAAATCAGAGGGTCTCTATCAGCGATCACTTAGCACCTTCTAGCAAACTTTTGTATCGAAAGGTTGTTATCGGTAACCCTTTACCCCACCCTTTATAAGACTCTTAAGTTTAAAGGTTTATATCAGCACCCCTTTGTAATTCCCTATCAAACTGAAAATCAACGGTTTACTATCAGCAACACTTTACATCCTCCACTAACAAACTCTATAGTCGAAAGGTCATTATCAGCAACTCGTTTTCTCCCCCCCATTAAATTCCTAAATCGGAGGATCGTTATCAGCGCCCTTTACCTCCTCCTCATCGAACATTTCATTCGAAGGATCATTATCAACGTAAAATTAAAGAAATTTAATTCAGATTAAAATCAAATTTAAAATCCTATTTAACGTGCAATAAGCAAATTAATTTGCAGAACTCCTGCCAATAAAAAAAAGAAAATAATTACCCTCCCCTTCCTTCTCTTTTTTATGTCTTTCACTATTTTATTTTCATTATTATGAAATAACAAGAAAAAACATCCGTAAAAATAAAGACAAACGTTTCGGCACTCATACAGCACTCTTTTTTTTTGTTTTTTTATTCTTGTGAGTCAGGAAGAGAGTATCGTGGTTTGTGGTGTTGTTCCTGTCTATTTGGCTTTTTTTTTATTTGCCTTGATAAGGGTGCTGTATGACTGCCAAAACCTTGGTGTTTATTTTTTACGGATATTTTTTTGTTGTGATTTTATATTAATAAAAATGAAACAGACGAAAGAAATGAAAAAGAGAAGTAAGGGGATTTGGTAAGTTGCCTTCTTCTTTTTCTTTCCTCTTTTTTATTTTTGTCCAAGGAGGAAAATTATTCTCTTTTCTTTTTCAGGAGAAACAAATGTTTTTCTTTATCTTTTTTTAAATTTCAATCGAAATATTTTGTGGTAGATATTTGAATTTGGTCGTTGGTTTTATTTATTTATTTTTGGTTTTATTTTTTAGAAGTTCTGCACATTATCATCTTTTCTTGAGACCTCACAATTAAACTCTAAACACAATGGATAATTTTCCAAAAAACCAACTATAGGAATTATTGATAATTTTTTAAGTTGAAAAAGGTGTAGGTTGTTTTATACTGCCCTTATTCGTTTTCCATATTGAAAAATTATCATTATCAATAAAAATAAGTTTTATAAACATTTATAATTTATTATTCAGGAAACTTTATTTAATGACTGAATCCATTTTAAATAAGAGAGGGTCCTAAACTTGAAACTACAGAATTTTTCGAAGAGCAAATATGTTGTTTTTAGAAAAAATTAGGTTACACGTATTTTTTCGATTGGCAAACAACATTTTTTCTAGAAGGTATGCGGATTTTTTTCTATAAACCTCTAGAGTTTTTCATATAATGAAAATATATTGATTTTTTTTTCTTTGTCTACGATAGCTTTCGTTATCTTCTTTCGAAATCCACCTGAAAACAGAAAAAATATTTAAAATTAACAAAATGGCAGCTGTATTTCTAAAAACATTAAAAATCAATTTTTTCAAAAAACTCAGATTTAAGTTTTTTAGCAATTTTTTTTTAGTTTATGCTTTGATAATAAATGCTTTGTAAATAACTTTTGTAACGAGACGAAATCTTTTTTCTGACAATCGAATTTTCTACTTTTTCTTGGAAACAATGACCGTTTCCAAAAAAATAATAAGATAAAAATTTGCATGTCTAAAAAAGTTATATGAAAAATTTCTCATATTCTTCTGCGATATATATTTTAAGCGAAAAATTCAAAAATTAAATTTCAAGAGGAAAAAATTATCCTGGCCTTAAAAATTGTTTAGCCGGCATGATAGTGATAAGATGTTTTTCTTGTATTATTAGAAACTTATAAAAAATATTTAGAAGAATAAAAAAGGTTAGATTTTCAACAAAATCTTTTTTATTTTTTTCTGTGAATTTTTAAAGCATGAAAAAAATATATTTTCTAAAATGCCCCACCTTTTTTATTGTTCCGAATATTTTTAAAAAGTTTATACTAATAGAAGAAAGAAATCTTATCGACACCATCCGGACTAAACCACTTTTGTGATTGGAAGAATAATTTATTTTTTAAATTCAATTTTTTAATTTTTTTCATACAATTTATTTAAATTATTCCAAAGAACAAGAGACATTTTTCATAGAATTTTTTAAAAGTGTAAACTTTTCTTTTGACCATTTTTCGTATCTGTCATTATTTTCGAGAAAATTAGAAAATTTGATTGTAAAAGAAAATAATTCTCCTTGCTAAAAATGTTATTGAGCAAACATCAAACTTACAAGATATTTTTATTATTATAATATAAGTTTCAAAAAAATTGATGCATGGATTTTTTGAGAAAATTGTTTTTTTTTTATAAAGACTAATAAAATATAATAAAATATTAAAATTAATTAATTGATAAGAGAAAGAGTAAACACATCATGTATAACAAGTTTATTTAAATCAGATTAAGGAACTTTTATTGTTTAGCGACGTAATAAAATTTTACAACAGATATTAGTAAACATGTGTTGTGATTTTAGAATAATATTCCGTAAAATCAAATAATTAAAGAACTAGATGTAAATACAGATGTTTGAAAATTAAAAAATCTCATTTTAAATAAAAAAATCTCGGAAAAGATTACAAATATTTCAAGGATTCTGATAAAAAATGAAAGATTATAAGCGCGATGGTGAAGGCGGTCTTGCAGGGCCAAGGCGCACAAAATAATGTTCATATGATTTTGGTATCTGAAAAATATGCTCATAATCCAGGTTTTCGTTTCGTGTTAGAAAAATCTGCCGTTTTGAACTATCATATAGTGCATGAATTTTATCATTGATGCATAATCCAATTATAAAGTGTTTATCCATGGCGACTTCACAAAACGGTTCGTTTTTTGCTTCTACAAGATGACCATTTTCTGCTCTGTAAAAAGCGACTCCGTAATTAGTAAGCGATTCAGGGAACAAAAGTTTATGGATTTCCAGTGGAGATGCTCCTGCAAGAAGAAATACATTTGAAGACAAATTTTATGTGGAAAGGAGGCTAGAGTAATTGAATGGTAATGAGGGGCCTGGGAAAAGAATTAGGAATAAAAAATTGGAAGGAATCTGTCGTATCATCCGTGGTAGTTAACATCCATCAGTGTAGATTTCATTCCGCAAACCGTGGAAATAGAAATCCAATCATACCTGACTCAATGGAAAATAATTTTTTTAATTTTAAAATTAATTTTTTTCTAAAAAAAATATCTACTCACTCCGCTCTACTTCAATTCCCAGTGGAGCCAATTGAGAAGATCTTTTTTCAGAAAAATTTTGATTTTAAAATAAAAAAATTGCTTTTATTACTAAAAAAAGAGCCCAAAAATTTGCTAAGAAAAATGATTTTCTCGCTAAAGAAAGAGCCAAAGCTTGTTAGATAAAAAGGCAAGAAATGAGGTAAGGAAATTAAAGGAATTTTAAATAGAAATAAAAGTACTAAAATTGAAAATGTACTATAAAGTATAGATATGATATTATTATATTTACCAGTAGAATTGAGGAAAATTGATGAGGCGAATAGAAAACTGAGAACGATGCGCATTTTGAAAATAATGATTACGTTATAATTACGATCTTTCTATAATCATGGCTTTTAAGTGTTTTCAATATTTGTATATCATCAGGTGCCTTCTTTCGCATTGGAAATATCAACAAAGTAATTACGCATTTACATTAAAAATATTTAATGTTTAATTAAAAGAGTCGAAGAAACCGAATGATAATTTAATTTAGAATGTAATTTTTTATATTTCCAACAATGTGGTACCCAATAAAGAAGGTTAAACTCACAATCGATAACAAACACTTGCAAGGTCGATAACATGTATAAAATTTAGCCAAGACTTATATAATTTTTTTAATCTCCTTCACTAATTTGTCACGTGAAATTTCATAAGAAGAATGTTAAAAAATTATTAATTGATCCAAAATCATGCTGTTTATTCTTGTTATATTATTACTTTTTTAGTCACCTTGTGACAAAAATCTCCTATCAAAGCACCTCTTGCGGAAAAATGCAAACCCGAAAACATTTTCAAAATTCCCTGGTTTTTCCTGGACTAATTTTTTATTTTAAATCATGAATACTCAAATACTAGTAAATAAAACAGTATTTAATATACAAATTTAAAATGTTCAAATTTATTAATTTATTTTTAAAAAATCGAAAAAGTGCCATAGTTTATATATTAATAGAAAAAGAATAAAATTTTTACAACAAAAGGAAAATTATTGAAGCTTCAAGCCAAGAAAGAAATTTTCTCTACAAAAATTAAATTTTCAAACAAAAAATATGCCTTAAGAAAAAAATTAATTTTTTACGAAACTGGTGCGTTTTTCCCCAACAAATGTGGAATTTAAAACTAAACATTTTTTTATCAAAAAAGGCGAATTCTCAGCTAAAAAAGACCAATCTTAAATAAAACTGAAAAATTACATTTTTTGTTAAAAAATGAATTTCAAACAACAAAAAAAGTATTTTCCACTCAGCAGTTAAATTTTCAACGAAAGATATAACCCGTTATTTAAAAAAATAAATTTTTAACAGTGTAGTTTAACTTTTACCTGAGTAGTTGAATTTTTAATTAAAGGAATTAATTTTGAACAAAACAATTAAACTTTCAACCCGAGATGAATTTTCAACTAAAAATATTAATTTTAAACAAAAAAGTGACTTCTGAATGAAGTGATTTAACCAAATCTTTTAAACAAATTAGCCCGATACTCAAGCGATAAAGAATGATTTTCAACCAAACAGTTACATTTGTATTTGAAAAAAATTTAATTTTTTCAAAATCATATGAAATTTAAGATCAAAGAGATAAATTTTCAGGAACAAAAATATTTAAATTTTATATTTTTGAAAATGATCCAACTTTTTGAACTCTTGTCTAATAAAAATAGTTTCGAAATACATATATTTTAAATCTAGTAGATTTTTTTTTTCAATTTTGAAAAGCCTCTAACTTTTTGAATTTCAGTGTAATCAAAAAATTTAAGTTTTATAGTTTCTAAATATATTTGATATCTAGTAAAAATTTGAATGAAATTTCCTAATCTATCAGAAAAATATTTTTTTCTATTTTTCTGAAAATTTAAAAAATTTTCAAAAGTATATAACTTTTGTAATTTTCATCGAAATTGAAAATTTCATTTAATTGATTTGCAAGCCTTCTACTCCTCTGTATGAAACTTTGACAAACAATTTTAGAATTGAAAAAAAAATTTTTTTTTATTTTTTGAAAATGCTGAACATTTTTTAATTTTGGTTAGAAATATCTGCTTAAGAAACTTAACCTTCATTTTGGAAACCTTAAGAAGTGTATCAAAGGCTAACTTGATTAGAAAAATACTTCACAAGTTAGAGTGGGTACAAAATTCAGGTATCAATACAGACAGACAGGCAGACACCGAAAAAAATTTATGTTTTTGGGACACTGTGAAATGAAAAAAAACCTTATGAAAAATAGTTAATTTTTTGTCCAAAGAAGATTCCAGTGCACTTTATAACACCAAAATAAGAATTAAAAATAATTTGTATCCAAAATGAATGTCTCTTTAAGAAAATTATTAAATTTTCAACCAAATAATAAAATTTATAACAAATAGGATAATCTTCACAAAAAACTTGTTGCGAATTTTCAAAATTTTAATCTAAAAATATTTCATTTTTAACGTTTTTAACTTGTCCTATTTTCAAAGTTTTAATCTTAAATTATTCAGATTCGAGATTCTTTCATTAAAAATAAGATTGTTTAAATTTAAGCTCTTAGAATTATAAATTACACAATTAAAATTTTTTGTTAATAAAATTGTTCGTTAAAAAAAAAATGTCATTTGAAATTTTTCAATTAAGTAAACTTTTAATTAGAAATAATACAATATTACTTCCTTTGAATTTTAAATGATCGAATTTTGAATATTGTGTTTCGAAAATATTTTATTTTTAACGTTTTGGACTTTTACAATCTTCGAAATAATTTATAAACCTAAAAAATTAAAATTCGCGATTTATATATTTAAAATAAAATTATTTATTCTATAAGCTTTTAATTAGAGATGATACAATTTGAAATATTTTATAATATAATTGTCCAATTTTAAACATTTAACTTAAAAGTGTCCATGAAAGTGAATTATCCTCATTCTACTTCGTATTATTAACATTCAAAATCAAAGAGTGATTATCAGATTATCCCAGCTAATGATAACCTTTTGATAAAATTTTAGAAAAAAAATGATTAAAAAAATAAATCGAGTTCAAATCTTCTTTAAATGACGTTTCAACCTCATCTGCAGTCCTTCATCAGAACAAACATCTGTCATAAGAGTATAAAAAATTATTGAAAATAAAAAATAAAATGCAAAAAACAAAAATATAAAATAGAAGTATAAAAAAAAATTGGACCTTGAATGCAATTTTCGGATACAATCATATTATGTGTCAAAGAGACGGTAAAAATGTTAAAAGTCAAATTTTTTAAAATCGTAACCGACGACCAGTTTCACCTATATAAACTTTATTGCATCCTTTACATTCTATTAAATAAACAACATTAAAAATATTATCAATTTCTTCAGACTCTTTTTATTAGTGAAAGATTTTTTTAATATGTGATCATTTTTGAAATATACATTAATAGCAAACTTTTGTAATGCATTCTTTTTATCTTTGTGATAAACATAACATAAAGTAATTACACCCGTAAATCAGTTTGTCTATAGTGTTTAAGCCTTTTGTTTTATTTTTTATTTCCAATTGAGCTATTGTAAATTTCATGCAATATTTCTTCAATGACACTTTCAATTAACGGTATTGGATAATTATTTTGTTGCAAAGTAATTAAATTTCCATTTTCAGGTTTTGTGATAGATATCAAAAATTTAGAGTATTAATGTTTTCTATTTACAAAGTAAGCAGTAGAGATTATTCTATACTATTGAATTTGTTAATAAGTTCTTGTATTTTATCTGTAGAAACAATAGTAAAAATATAATTTACATAGCTCTTAAAAAGGAGTGGTTTAAAGCTTAATTTAGATAAGGCTCTATTTTCAACATCTTCTAAAACAAGATTAGATGCAATCGGACAACCAGCAATTTGTTTATGAAATTTTTATTTTAATGAAAAAACAGTATTTTTAAAAACCGTTCTGACAGCTATTAAAATCTCTGAATTTAAAATTTCAAATAAATTTGTATGTACTTGTAATTTTTTTTCTGACCGAAACTGATCGAAACTGAGCGATCCGCAACTCGACCCCTACCATTACCTCTGTATGCTTGGAGAAAGATAACATCATTGTGGTTTGCGGCTGCAAATTCAGGAGATTACAAATCAACAATTCAAAACCTTTTACAGAATAATATTTTATTTAAAAAAATTGAATACTAGTTTATGTCTATCAATGAAAGAGAAATGTAATGATATTATTTCTGAATGGGATCAAAAAATATACATCAATAAAAATTTAGCCATTTGTTCTTCAACTTACAATTGAGCAAAGTATTTATCTATAATCTCCTAAAGCCGATATCTGGAAAACCAAGTGAAAAACTGATTCAATTATAAGGGATGATCGGAGATTTAAATACAAAATTAACCATTTTAATTTTCCTAATACACATTCACTTCTTTCCCTAAATATCGTATCTATCTTTCGCAAAATTTGTTTGGATTTAGTTTTAGACGTTATAGAAGAAATATCACAAGCACATAAAAATATAAATAAAATTTTTAATTCAGAGATTTTATTTGCAGTCAGAACGGTTTTTAAGAATAAGGTAACGGGCCGCTTATGGAACGGTTTTTGCATAGTAACGAAAAAAATATCGTCGACTACAAATGCTTGAGTAAACCACTCAAAATAATTCAAGTATATTTTGAAAGAAAAATATCTCTAGTATCAAAAACAAGTCGCAAAATGTGTATTGGTGATAATTAAACAAAACTAAAAAGGAAAATATTAAGGCTTAGCATGTCCCTATGATGTAACACATTTTCCTTACCATATCCCTATGTTCCAAAGGAAAGGTCCAGAAATGTACTGAAAGCATGAATAAATATTAAATAGTTATATATTTATTAAATTAACATAAACATTTTGAAAATATAATAGACCTAATATTTATTTATAAAACCAAGCTTTCAAAAATCAAATCAAATTGTTTATTTTTTATGTGCAATAAATACAATACAATTAAAAAACATAACACATTTATAAGTATTTAAAAAAATAAATTTTCAACAACAAAATTTAAATAAAATGATCTTCCATAATACGTCCCCTTACCTTACTCGTTTTTCATCAAATCGATAATTTTATAAACAAATTTGCATGGTGAAAATATTAAAACATTTTTTCATCTTCATTCATCTGAAATATTAAATATTGAATATCGAGGATTCATTTTTAAAGCAGAGAGGCAAGAGCCTTATTATAGGAAAAAATTCAGCGGAGGCAACGAACAAATCGATAACCCATTCTCGGTCGTTAACGAGTCTAGAAAATCATTCCCCATTCCTCGAGTGCAAAATAATAACAAAAAAGACTGTAAAATGAAAGAACTTAAAATGAGATTAAAATCAAATTTAAAATCCTGTTTAACGTCCAATAATTAAACCAATGTATTGAAATTTGAATAAAGATAAAGAAAAACACTTTTTTCTCCTAAGAAATAAAAGATGATAATTTTCCTCTTTGGACAAGAATAAAAAGGAGGAAAGAAAAACGAGAAGGCAACCAACCAAATAAAAAAAATTTAAAAAAATAAAAAATACCCAAGGAACATCACCAACACCACGATGCTCTCTTCCTGACACCCGAGAATCAAATAAAATCTCATATTTCTTTCCCCTTTTTTATTTTGTCCAAGGAGGAAAATTATTATTTATATTTTTTATGGGAAAACGTGTTCTTCTCTATCTTTATTGAAACTTCAAAAGAAACAGTTTATGGTGGTTGCCTAAATTTGGCCGTTGGATTCTTGGTTTTATTTTGAGAAGTTCTGCACATTAAGAAACACTTTATAGTCAATTAAGTGGAAAATCCAAAACAAAATACTAAATTTTAAACTAAAAAGACGAATTTTGTATAGTGTGAACTAATTTCTTTTTAAATTTGATACAAGGTATACTCTTGCCTGTTTTATTTTGAATCACATAAAAATCCTGTGATTATTTGGCCACAAGATTAGGTGAAGTTTGTCGCAAAAGGATAATGTTTGCGGTAAAAAGATTCTTTTTCAAACAAATTAAAATCCTCTTAACTTTAGATTTTAAAGGAAATTCTATTTGTCTGTCATCAAATCTACGATTATTATAGATATGGATGGTAGGCTCATAAGGTGGATGGCATTTGCTGTTATCGAATATAGTGTCAGGTTTTATACTCGAATTAACAAGTGGGACAATCGATATTTCACGAGGCGAGGCCGTGAATGCTTCTAATATTCGAATTCACGATATTGCATCCCAGATTGTTCGGGTTCAAATTAATGGCAGCAATTAAAAACATGTTCAATAATCTCCTAACAAACACTCCTGAAAAGTGTATATCGATGAAAATCAATGGGAAATATCTCCCCTTTTCTAATTACCACCCACCATGTGACACCCACCTAAATATACTCTTTCAAACAATCCCTACAATAAAATTATTTGCTATCAGCATTAGATAAAGGTTTTAAATAGAAAAGAAACAAAAGTACCAAATCGTTGAATAAAATTGACAGCTAGGTCATTAAACAAATTAAAAATACCTTGTGAACAAATTAAAATGAACGATTCTGCAATGTTTTGGTTACATTTTGTAGCACAATGTGATAATTGAATATTTTGTGTGATAACAACTATGGACATTATTTTTTTTTTTAGTTTAAGTTAAAAAACTTAATATATAGACTTTGAGTCTTAATGTTCACTAAACAAAAGGTAGCGTAAAAGAAAATTATCCTACTCTTGCCTGTTTTGGTTCGAGTCACAAGTATATATTTTTTGCGCAAGCAGAATTATTTGGCTACAAAGTTAAAGGAAGCTCTCAGCAGAAAAGATAAACAAAAGTATTAAAACTTTGGAAAGAATTTAAAGCTGCATTGTTCAACAAGTGAAATACGACCATTGTCAATTGTTTCGCAGAGATTTTGTAGCTCAATGTAATAACTGAGTATTTTTTGTGAGAACAACCATTGACATTGTAATTTTTTTTTATATTTTAAAATAGAGGTCAGTATTGAAAATCCTGGATTAAAAACTTTAAATATAAATTTTGGGTCTTAATATCCACTCAGAAAAAGGTAGTTTGAAAGAAAATTATCATCCTCTTGCCTGTTTTGGTTTGAGTCAGAAGTATATATTTTTTATGCGAACAGAATTATTTGGCTACAAGGTTAAAGGAAGCTCTCAGCAGAAAAGATAAACAAAAGTATTAAAACTTTGGAAAGAATTTAAAGCTGCATTGTTCAACAAGTGAAAGACGACCATTGTCAAATGTTTTGCAGAGATTTTGTAGCTCAATGTAATAATTGAGCATTTTTTGTGAGAACAACCATTGACATTATAATTTATTTTTCTTGATTTTTAAACACAGATCAGTATTAAAAATCCTGGATTAAAAAAATTTAAATATAGATTTCGGGTCTTAATATCCACTCAACAAAAGGTAGCTGGAAAGAAAATTACCATCCTCTTGCCTTTTTTGGTTTGAGTTACAAGTATATATTTTTTGTGCAAACAGAATTATTTGGCTACAAAGTTAAAGGAAGCTCTCAGCAGAAAAGATGAACAAAAGTATTAAAACTTTGGAAAGAATTTAAAGCTGCATTGTTCAACAAATAAAAAGCGACCATTGTGAAATGTTTCGCAGAGATTTTGTACCTCAGTGTAATAATTGAGTATTCTTTGTGAGAACAACCATTGACATCTTTATTTTCTTTCTTGATTTTAACACAGAAATCAGTATTCAAAATCCTTGATTAAAAAACTCTGAATATAGACTTTTGCGTTTAATAATCACTCAGAGAAAAAGTTTGCTTGAAACAAAAGTATCATTCTCTTGTCTGCTTTCTTTTGAACAAACTTAGTATCTTTTTTAAACAAATTAAACTTCTTGACTATAAGATTAAACGAAAATAACGACAGGCAAAAACCAAAAGTATCAATACGTTGCTGCAAGTTTACAACTACATTTGTGGAGAAAATTAAAACTGCCCATTATACAATTTTTATTAGATATTCTAGCTCAATGTGATACTTTGGTATTTTTTATGAGAACAACTGTGAATATTGTAAATTTTTCTCTAGATTTTAACCTGACAGTTTCTTTTGAAAATTCTGCATCATAAAACGTAATATTAGACTTTATGGCGTAATATCGACTAAGAGAAAAAAGTGACTTTAAAAAAATCATCCTCCAATTTCCTGTTTTAGCTTGAACTACCTAAATATTTTTTTCTGAAATCAGAACTATTTGGCTGCTAGATTAAATAAAGTTCACATAAAAAAATAACAAATTTTGAAGCGTTAAAAAATATCAATAGATTGTTAAACAAATTAAAACTGACCATTGTGCAATTTTTTTTGAGATTTTGTAGCTCAATGTGATACTTGAGTATTTTGTGTGAGAACAACCATTAAAATTAGACTTTTTGTCTGAGTTTTAACCTGAAGTTTAGTTTTAAAAATTCTGGGTTAGAAAACTTAATATTTAAACCTTGGGTTTTAATATTTACTCGATGAAAAATGGAGCTTGAAAAACAATCTTAATCTACTTTGCTTTTTGGCTTGAGCACCAAGTATATCTTTTTTGCGCAAACAGAATTATTTGGCTGCAAGATTACATTGGCCTACATTTTTCAGCGAATGTAAAACGACCATTGTGTAATGTTTTGTGGCGATTTTGTAGCTAAATCTGATTCTTTAGTAATTTTTGTAAGCACAACCATTAATATTATAATTTTTTGTCCAAGTTTATATCCGCTCAAAGAAAAAGGTGGCTTGAAAGAAAATCATCATCCACTTTACTTTTTTCGGTTGAACCACCAGAACATATTTTTAAACATTGGAAAGGATTCACAGCTATATTGTTAAACAAATGAAAAATAACGATTGTGAAATGTTTCGCTGAGATTTTGTAGCTGAATGTGATAGTTATATATTTTGTGTGAGAACAACCATTGAAAATTCTCAATTATAAAACTTAATGTATCGACCTTAGGGCATAATACCCACTCAGAGAAAAATGTGGCTTGAAAGTAAATCATCATCCTCTTTCTTGTTTTGGCTTGAACCACCTGAACATCTTTTGTCCGAAAATAGAACTATTTGGCTGCAAAATTAAATGAATTTCACAGCAGAAAAAAACGAAAAGTATTAAAACGTTGAGAAGGATTCACAGCTACATACTTAAACAAATCAAAACTAACCATTGTGAAATGTTTCGCTGAGATTTTGTAGCTCAAAAACACCTATGTATCTTTTTGCGCAAATAAAATTGCTGGGCTATAAGATTAGACGAAAATTACAGCAGACAAAATCCAAAAGTGACAAAACGTTGCTACAAGTTGACATCCACATTGTCAAACAAATTAAAAGCTATCTGATGTGCAATTTTTTATGAGATTTTATAACATAATGTGATACTTTAGGAATTTTTTTATTGAGAACAAGTGTGGACATCATAAATTTTTCTTTAGATTTCAACCTAGATTTTAGTTTTGAAAACTATGGATTAGAAAACTTAATATATAGAGTCTAGCGCTTTTAATCAGCTTAGAGAAAAAGATTCTTTGAAAGAAAAGCAGCATCCTCTTTCCTGTTTTGTTTTCAACCACCTAAATATATTTTTTACACAAAAAAATATTTCCCTACAGGATTAAATGAAGCTTGTCGTGAAAAATAATTGGTAAAATGAAAATCGTCTAAACCTTGAATTGAAGATGAGATTCCATTTGTGACAAAAAACATCCTTCTGACATAAGAGAATAGCTACATTCAGATTCTTTTATTCAGAAATTTTCAAATAATGTATTGGAATTTTAAAATCGTAATAGATGTATGAAGGTTGTCATATCTTTGTCGATATCAACTATAGACAGTATAAAAAAGGAAAAATATTAAAATCGATAATACAATATCTCTAGGGATCCCCTCAGAAACTGTAATAAACCTGCATGATGCAAATACGATAACACAACTTTCATTACTTTGTTCTATGTTGCTTTCAGTTTTCCATTTCAACTACTATTCCTAAAATGAACACTTGAGATAATGTATTATCGCTTTTTATATTCTTCCCTTCGCAATTATCTAAAGTTGGTTTTTTTTAAACATTTTGAAATATTCATTATATATATGGCTGGAACAACTTTTTTTCCTTATAAATATCAAATTTTTGTTTCCCGGATAACAAATCAAGGATGTTTAATATTTTTAAATTATTGGTACAGGATGCAATCCTTTTTTTCTAAATGTAACTATCATTTTGTAATCTATATTTTGTTGGCACTCGTACCATTTGTATTGATCGGCTAGTCGAGTGGCATGCATTATGATATCATCAAGTTGTTATCGAGAGCGTGAGAGGTTAAGGTTACACTTTCATTTTTCAGACATTTTTCGTTAAAAATTTATCTTTTTAGTTTGAAAATTTTTCTTTTTGTTAAAAATTTATATTTTTGGTTTACATATTTAACAGTTTTAGTAAAAAATTAAATAATTTGATAGAAAGTCAACTTTTTGATTGAACATTCATATTTTCATGTTAAAAATTAAACAGTTTTGTAGAAAATTAATTTTTGGTTTAAGTTTCAACAAATTAATTAGCTCTTTCTTTCTTTTTTGACTGAAAAATCTTGGGGGTTCCATTATTAGTTTAAATATTAGCTTTTCTATTGGAAATAATATTTTCGGCTTTAAACTTGAATTTTTCTGATGAAAATTCTTCACTTTGGTTTAGAAATTAAACGGTTTTGTTAAAAATTAAACTATTTTAAATTTATATTCACGGTTTGAAACTTGAGCCCTTTTGTAGAAAATGTTTCTTTGAAATTCGAAATTCAAGAATTGGGTTTCAATTTTTTTCTCTCTTGATTGAAAAATCTATTATGGTATAAAATTAAGCTGTTGAAACTTCATCTTTTTGATTTAAAAATTGTATATGGTATAATCCATTTTTCTTTACGTAATTATAATTTTATAATCTTATGTTTTCACATGACTCCTACAATTTCTATCTATTTTCATTCTTAAAAATGCGAATATTTGACTGAAAATTAGCCTTCATGTTGAAATTTATATATTCGGATTTATCATTAAATTTTGTTGTTGAGTGTTCGTCTATTTTGTGGTCTATTATGCTATATATAGCATAATTTATTCAATTCATTAATAACTAGGTCACGCACTTTCACAATATAAATATTCAAATTTTCCGCTTATTTTTGGTTATTTCATGATAATGTAGGTTCCTTCTGTTTCAACATAGTTGTTGTCGGACTTTCGCAGTAAACTATAGACTTAGACATTTGTTTGTATTGTAAAAAGAATTGCACGATCCAACTCGAGCAAAAGTCCGTTCAACTTTTGTTAATAGCTCTTTTATAATAATTATTATATATTTTTTTATATATTTTTTTAAATTGTCTATTTTTCGCGTGAACGCTTACAATTTTCGGAGGGTCGGTATCTTAACCCAACCATACCCGACCTTCGCCTTTGATTTTGTGCTTTTCATTGTTCAATGGAAAACGACTTTACAAAATAGTAAAAGAAGACGACCATTAAATTCCACACCATTTATGAGACGAAAAATCACATTTCCAAATAGGTAGGAAAATTTTATTGCTGTACGATGAACATATTTAATTCATGAAACTGACGGAAGCACTTTTATAATTTTTATAGGTTATGTTAGCCTCCTAATACTAACTTACATAGTTTCATTTGTTCCTTTAAGTTTTCGAGAAACTTTTTCTATCAGATTTGAATAAATGCATATATATTACGAGTTGTGACTGGAGTGGGGAGGGGATCCTTCGCTCATGTACGTTGTTCTATAAATTTTATTGTTTAGCGGAAAGTTTCATATTTTTCTTCCGAATACATTTTTTTGTGGCAAATTCAACTGTTATGTTAAACATTCGTCTTTCTGTGTTAAAAATTCATCTCTTTCCGCAGAACAATAACCTTTTCTTTAAAATTAATATTTTATTTCTTATTAGTCAACTGAAATCTCTTGGATGAAAACTATTTTTTTTGAAAATGTGTGTAATTATTGCTCTATTCTAGAAAAAAATGCAACTGTTTTATTAAATATTATACTATTTCCTAGAAAATTTACTTTTTGTTCAAAATCTTCCTTTTAAATATCTTTCTTTAAAAATTTGTGTCTGTATGAACATGTCACTATTTTTTAAAAAGTTTTTATTTTTAATTCATCTCCTCTACAAGAAATTTTATCTTTCATGAATAAAAATGCAACTGTTCGGTTAA
>JAAAKG020190641.1:0-24708 GCA_010014905.2 Druon quercuslanigerum
TTGCCAAATTTCAACAAACTGTCGATAATGAAGGTTGCTTCTACCACAAAAGATAAACAGGGAAACGTCCTTAATACATGAATTATGAACGAATCAAATACTAATTCTTTATTCAATTTTGTGGTTAGGTTTCATGATTTTTACCATCTGCCACCTTGCGGCCACATATGGAAAATCCGATCTGGCCCAGATCGGAACTTGGAAACAAGTTGGGCAATTTCTGCACGGGAATCATTAAAAATATTACGAATTTCATATCACATAATTGAAAATAAGTTCGATTAAATTTGTTTAAGAATGTCAAGTTCGATTGTAAACATTTTTTATTTATGAAATATTTCAATTTACAGTGCGTAATTCTAAAATCTTTTAGTTTAAAAATTTTCCATTTTAGCTCTTTATTCTAAAGCGTAAATGGTCAATATAAAGAATTTTAAAATGACCTTTCGAAGGTTTGAAAGAATTTAAAATTGAGAGCGTTTCAATTTGAACATTTTTAATCAAAAAGCTGTTAAAGTTGATAAACTTTGAATAGAAACAGTATAATTATTTTTTAATTAAACTGTAGTTCGGGCATTAATAATTTAACAACAATTTTTTTACAACACGATTTTAAACTTATGTTCAATATTAAATAATGTGCAGGCTTTAGTGTTTAAGATTGAACTTTTCAATGCCAAAACAACTGTATTTAAAGAATTTAAAACACCTAATTTAAACTTGAGAAACAATTTTAATTTAAAATAATTTCAAATGAATAGATTTATAATTAAACACTATTACTTAACTGTAAACCCTATTCAAATGTTATTTCGGTTTCAAATATTACATTTTTAACCCACTCAATTTGCAATTTTGTGATTACAAAAATTAACAGTTTGGAAAATTTAGCAAAATAAGTAGAAATCAAATATTTAAATCCAAAAAAGTCGAAACCGAATTGTTTGAAATAGAAAGCCTTGAATCGTGTCTTGAAATTATTATTGATTTACTTTTTTATCATTCATGTTTCTGATTTAAAATTGTTTAAAATTTCTTTTCTTAGATTATTGAAAATTAGAGCATGGATTTGCATTTTCCAACCAGAAATCATTGACTGTTTAATTTATAAAAGTTTAAAAGTTCTTGGTTAAGCGGTATTTATTTTTAAATTATTTAATTGGAAAGTTGTAAAAGCTTCCATTTTAAACATGTATAATATTGAGTGCTTTAACTTGCACATCAGTTTTGAGCCCTTCAAATGAAGAAATTTTTACTAAATTTTTGTATTATTAATAATACTTGTCCCTGCGCGCACATAACCTCACCCAAATATCACTTTTTGGCACTCCGCGCAATTTTTAATACGCATTCTGAGTGGACCATTGGGAAGGTTACCCTTTCAAAATAGTAAACACAGTTTTGGATATAAAATAATATTTAAACTCAAGCACGACTTGCACCACATGTCACTTTTACAATTTCCAAAACAGCACTTTTTTCCTATGAACTTTTTTCTTTTCAATGTATTCTCGAATGTTAAATCAGCCATCTTTTTCTGGTAAGTATTTTGCCTTCTAATTCCTCAAATATATTTTTTTCGTTAATATTTACTATTCCCCCATACATTACAGGGAAAAACTGCTCGAAACTCACGGAAGTGCTATAAATTCTTAGCGCTTGCGCAGTATCGTTTTCTGAAATTAAAAGGTCTATAACTTGTCGTTGAAACACAATTCACATAATCGGATCCTCTCTGTCCATCTCGGCGATAGAAAGGTAGATCTCGAAACCATCGGTTCGAAATGGAGGCCTGTATACATTATGTGCTTTGCGATAGTATGTGCTGCCCACTTTTGCTGGATCATGCACGACGCATCATTTCCATGCGGCTTATGCCAGTGCCGAAGTTTTTGGGGGAGTTGGGTGGTTCGATCACGTCTCGGTTCGGGCACGAGACCCGGATTCCGATTCCCGCCGGATCGCAACGGAAGGCCGCGATGTCGTCTGCCCTCGCGGGTGGCAGTCGCTCGAAAGCGGCCGATCGTCCTCGTGGTCTGTGCCGAGGTGAACAGGTGATGTGATACTTGTTCCCGCTTCCCGGCCGCCGGTTATCACTACCTAGTCAACAGAATCTTCGCGAAGTGCAGTGTTTGTGCCTTTGCGCGCGTGTGGGATAAATAAGGGTACATTTTTTTAAAACATGGCTGCCGCCGGTGCATCCTGCCGTGCAATTTTGGTTCTCAGGTTCGAAATGTCGCGAGTTTTCAGTGCCAGTTCCACATTAAATGTCGCCAGGAAATACAGAAACGTGAGTTTTTTATTAATCGCAACAGTTTTATTCATCCAGTCTTTAAATTTATGCAAAAAGGATTCGATTCGAGAGGTCAAAATAACCGAACACTCTGTTTACGTTTTGACAGCTCATTTGAAAATTATTGCATTGGACACAGGAACCTACAGGCTAGCCCCCCGCTCATCATTGTCATGTTTGAACTAATAGCTACTTTTTAAACTGTTTTCAAATCTTTTTGTGTAGAATTTTTTTTATTGAGGTTATGTTTATGTGTTGAGGGGCCATTTCAAAAAAGTTAAATTGAAAACTAACTTAAAAGAAACAAATAAGAAAATATAATTAGTCTTTTTTGTGTGTTTAAAAAAGTAGTATATTCATGGTTAGGTGACTCAAGTATCATAATTGTAAAAAAGATTTTGCAAGAGGGGCCATCCATAAATCTTTCGACACGTGTGGGGGGGGGGGCGTTTCGATTTGTTACACCTGGTGGGAAGTGTTTTTCTAAAAGTCACGTGACGTCGTAAAGCGAGTGAAATTTCTTATTCGTTTTATCTTTTGTCCGTTTATTATATTTATTTCGATTTTTTTTTGAAATTTGCCGTACCTTTATTATAAGAACGGGTGGTGGGGGCAATTTTGACTATTTTTAGCGTAACGAGATTTGTAGACGGCCCCTAGAATGGGAGACAAGGAAATGAGTAATGGAGGCAAATCACTGAGGATAAGTCTGTATTTTTTTGGGTCCCTATATTCATTTGATAAAACCAATAATCCGGGACGTCTGCAAAATAAAATTTCAGACACTAAAACTCCCAAATAAAAAAATTCCTAATTTCTAGAATTCTCAAATTTTCTATAATAAAATTTCCGAATAATGAAATTCCTGACAGTTACAATACCCAATTTGAACAATTGATAATTTTTTTATTAATATTATTTACGGATTGAAAATACAATAAATAAATATCGAAAATGAAGCAAGAATAAAATGAAGGCCGTTTGGCCTAATTTATTATTTAATCATTAACATGGTCATGAACAATTTAGTAGAGGTCTATGTTCATTTTTTAGGCTTAAAGACTGTGATTTTCAAAATGCTTGATTTGTGGGTTTGTAAATGCAATTTTTTTTTAATGCTGGTGAATTATTTTATTTATTGTTGCAATTTCTTATAATAATATTGCATAATATACAATTATTTACCATTTTTTACATTTCATTACAATCGAGTTGTAATTTTTAGTTTAACTTTGATAATATTCTAATTTCTGACAATTTCCAAGTATTTAAACATTTTAATCCTTGTGATTTCCACTTTAAAAAATACAACTTACAATAAATTGTAACCGTATGATTGATTTCCCTGTAATTATAATCAAATTATTTTTTATTTTCGAGCGTTCAATAGAATTGTTTACACAGAGGGAAAAGCATGTGACAACCTGTCACGTGACCAGTTGGTACATGTTATTATATTCGACGGCTTAATAAATAGAAAAATGAATATATTTTCCTGAAATTTTAGGAAATGGTTTAAAATATATAAGAACACGTCGGTCAGGCCCATGTGATTTTGTATTTTCTTTAAATGATGTGACTTTATTAATTACCATTTTTCACAGTTTCAACACAATATGTAATATTTCAAGATATATTTAAAAGGAGTAACGCATATATCAACTAATTATAAAATTAATTGGCCAAAAATTATTTTGAAAATTAAAAAATTAGCAATTAACCATACATTTTTAAGTATTGTAAATTTTAAATTAAGATATGCGCCACTAAATCTTGAATAATTGGAGCATTCATTTCTAAGCGAAAATTTTGTTTTCCTTTGATGAAGTTTTATTTTATCTTAAACTTAAAAAAGTGGGACTTAATAAAAAGGTCAAGTTCAACGTTCTATCACATTCATCAAGACGTACCAGTCGAACAACTTCTTCCCTTTCTTTCTTTCTTTTCCTTAATCTTCTTGTTCGTTTTGTTTCTCAAGAAAAATTTAATCTTTACTCGTCAGATACGAAAAAATGCCTTCTGACGCCTAAAGATGGTCGTACATTAATTAACTCTAATCTAGTAAATATTTACAAAAGCTAAATGCAAACATAAATTGCAGGTAAATTCAGATACTCTTCATTTTTTATAAACTGTCCAATTTCCATCAGTCATTCAAATTTTTTTTAAATCGTTAAACAGCTTATTTCAGAATTAAAATTTGATTTGAATATACCGTAAGTTTTGAAAATTATTACTCGTAAATAATGTTAATCAAGTTTTAAAATTCATTTTAATTAATTGTTTAAAATTTGTATTTAATTTTAAAAGTACATCTGGAAAAATGAGAAATATTTTTTCCGCGTGAAGATTTTATTTCAAAGGCTATTTAAGGTCGATACTGATTTTGAAAAACTGTTTCGCGAATAATAGACATCGCTTTCCGTGAGAATAGTCACGTCTACAATAACTTGATAAATTTTCTTTACTGGTGTTAAATCACGTTTCGTCGGATTCACATTATCGCATCGAGTTTAATGACCTTCATTCACCGAATCACGCAAGCAGTGTTCTGTATTCGATTTTTTCCCGCATGACATTTTCCTTTAAAAAAGAAAATAATGACAAATATTTTGCATTCAAAATAAAAATAATAATGATATATATATATATATATATATGTAGTAAGAGCGTTTATTTTGTAGTTATAGCGAATATCATCATTATAACTTTAGCATACAATGCAACCCGTTGTGCATCTGTGTGACGTAAAAAAAGTATTACATAGGCGATTTTAATTCGGTTTTCAAATCTCCCGCGCTCGAGATCCTGCGCTGGTTTGTCAAATTGCTCTGAGACTCAGAAGACGTGCGCAAAGACGTATTATCTACTTATGAAAGAAGGTTATGTTCCCTAGGGTTCAACCCGCATTTCGAATAAATAATTAGTTATGAATTACAAAAAAATGTAACAAAACATTAAAAAGTGTTCACAAATACTGTTGGGACGTGCATTACGTGTTTTATTAAAAATTGGAGTTTGTTTTCACTATAATGTAGCGGTACATTAGTGATTTTTGTCGTTTGAAAAGTGTCAAAATCGTTGTCTTCGAACATAATTAATTAATTAAGGTGAATATCTGCAGGTTGGAAGTAATTAATTGGTAATAAAATCTGCTGTTTTACTTATTGAATTAAATATGGGAATCAAACGCTTTTGACGACAAAAGTATCTGCAAATATCATCAACTGTAAGTGTCCTTTTTTTTAAATAATCACTGCAAACACTAGTGCTCGGATTAAGTTAGGTTTATCACAAATTTAAAGTATACCAATTAATGCATTATACATACCTTGAAGGAATGACAGCCATTCACAAGTGAGATCAATACTTTCATACTTTTAAAACGTAATATATTATTTTCTTATTTAGAATTTTTTTCCTTTTCCACAGATTCACAAATTTGCAAACAAAGCTACTGCAACAAAAAATGTAATTCGTATGTTCATAAATATTGCAACGATGAATCTGCGAATCAAATGATGAGAGTCAAGAAGCGGCGAATTATTCTTATAAACTGATGGGTGTCTTAAGTTAATTTTCTTTACTTTTAAAATAGTTTTTTTTATTGAAATACGAAAAGTAATTTAAATCTTTTAGTCTATTATAAAAGAAACATCTCTTTTCAAATAAATCTTGCTAATAATTTTTTTTATTTATCAAGATATAATTTATGTTTTATTAGTTACAGAATAAATACAGAGTTTTCTAGGCATTTTTGTACACTGTACCGCAAATATAGAATGTTAAAGTATACATTTGTTGTGATATTTAACTTAAACATTATACAAAATTTTAGCTCAAATCTTCGATGTTAACTCAGTTTCAGAATTAGAATGAGCCATGGCCATATAACGGATTTTTCAAGAGTTTTACCACTCGGTTTTTTGAGTATACACCAGATTACACTATAGATACACTTGATAGACATACTAAAGATTAAAAAAAATTTCAAAGGTTTTAAAATATTTAAAAGGATTTTCAATATATTATAAAGCTCTCTTTCTTTAAAATACTGCAGAATCTACCGAGGAACTACTATCTATGGTTATAAAAGGGTTACAGTATAACTTGCAGTAAAAATGTAGGCCAATACTTTTGACACTGGTTACTAAGGAAACAAAAACTCAAATTTTGAATAAAAGAAAAGAAGTGTAACTCAGTATTTTTGGGGATTGTGAAATAAGCGGAGAAGCAAAAGAGAAAAATTATATTAACGAGGACATGACGGTGCACAACGAAAAGTTATTGCAACTGGCAAGAAAACTTCAGAAAGATAGCATCTTGGAAAAGTCGCATGGTTTTACAGTGGAAAGATATATCCTTCGAAAAGGGAAGAAAAAAACATTATATGGAATAAAGAAGATATCATCTATCCAATAAAATAAACTGAAAGGGACTGTGAAAATAGAAGAGAGAAGAACAGTGGAAGCAAAGCAGACTAGCTGCAAAAATAAAGACAAGGTTACCTGTTTTGGATCTAATTGGAAACAAAACTAAAGTTAGCATGTCTAAATTTTAGAAGTTTTAGAAATTCTGATAATGAAATTAGAATTATTGTTGGAAACAACAATACTGATACAGGTTGTTTGATTTTAACTGAAACATGATTATATGAAAATGAAACCAAGTACAGTGAACTTCCACCTATTTCCCCCATCGTGAAACAGTTACGCTCACGAATGTCCCCCTTTGGAGGGGCCTCCACCTCTACTGCAAGTCAAGATATTTTTTTCCAGCAACTTTCATTGGCTGTCTCGGCCTTTTATTGATACCCCCACTGTAAGCCACTTTTTCAACTGCGCATGTGCCGAAAAGCGCGGGTCTATTTTAAATCAATAAAGATGTACTATCAATAATAATGCTTTTCGACACATGCAGGATTGCAGAGAAACTAGACAGGCGGAGTATCAACATATGTAAACAAAAAATTGAAACTTGAAAGTATATAACAATTTCTGAATCAGTATAATGGTTATATGTAATTTTAATTAATTTAAGTTAGTCAAAATAAGTGAAAGAGGCAATATACAGACAAACCCGCAACATTCATAGAAAGATTTGATGAATATATAAAATCTCATCAGCATGAATAATTATGAAATAGCAAATAAGATAAACAAACTAAAAGCGACGAGACTAACAAAAACAAGTAAAAAAACTACATATTTTGACAAAAACGAACTCATACAGTTGATCAAAAAATTAAAACATGAAGACAACATTTTTGTTAAGTTAGAATAAAGGACGTTCTAATTCCTTATTGGCGTATGAGACAATTAGGGGAAGAGATCATTTATATGTCAAACGAAAAAGAAAACCTGAACATGACTAGTTCTCAAAACTCAATTTAAAAAAGTTAAAAATAAAGTAACAGAGAAACTGACGAAAATAATGCAAAATAAATAAATCGCAGGTTAATCCTTGTAATGCCTAGGCAGCAATAAATAATATATTAAGTAAGAACAAAAGCGATAAGGTAGAAAATGCCATAAACAGGCTAAAAGTCGTAAATAGAGATGTAGATAATCAAGTACAGATTGCGAATGAAATGAATGTATTTTCAAAATGTTGCCGTAGAGTTAAAAAAATAAATTTGTGATAGTTCTATAACATTTCCAGAAATATAAAATGACATTGATATGCTACACTTTAATTCTACTAGCAATGAAAAATTAGATGAGATTGTTAATAGTCAAAAAAAGAATGCTGCGGCAGTTGATACTAAAATAACCGCTCAACTGGGATTTTAATATACCCAGTGAAAAAAACTACTCTGTTAAGAATTTTAAATCATGATTTTAAAACAGGACAATTTCCTGACACTCTAAAAATTAGGATAATTATACCCGCTACGTCGCCAGGACATATTAAAGAAAAGATTGCTCAGAAAGAAATATTCATTGCACTTTTGTATATTATAAAGTATTTATGTATGCGGACGATATAGTGCTTGCCATTGGGAATAAAAATGGTAAAAAATTAGAAAATGTATTTAATTAGGATCTTGTAATTTATTGTGAATGGCTTAAATATAATATGTTATTAATTAATGAAAAGGAAACGGTATATGTTACATTAGAAATGATTAATGTAAATAAATCATCGATAAATCTGCAACTACAAAATGTACCGTTGTCAAAGAGGTTGAAGAGTACAGATATCTTGGTACTATTTTTGATAATAAATTTGCATGGAAAACATATGCGCAGTCCATATTTGGAAAAATAGTACCTTGGAGTAGTGATGACTTATCATGCTTTTATACAATTGCATCTCAGATATATTATTATAAACCGGGTATTAGCTTCTCAAAAATTAATACAAAAAGTTTAAAGCCTGAAAAATAAAGTAATCAAAAATTTATTTAAATTACCTTCGGATACTCCCGCGATTGGATTATATACAAAAATCAAAGTTCCAGATATCTGCACGTTTAGGTATACAAATTTGATAGTATTAAAATAGGCACAACTTTACATAATCAAAGAACAAGTGATTCAAGAGAACCGAGAAAAAAATATTATAAAACAAATCTAGGACAGAGTCCCCCAATTGATGGAAATATTACTGTGCATCATGAATTACCAGAAGAAATTAGGGAAAGTGAAGCGATAGGGGAATTTAATATGAAACTGAAAAAGTTGTATTTTATCTAAATACTTGATTTATACTGCTATAAAAATGTTAACTTCTTTTATTTTCAAACACTCAATGGAAATATTTTTAAAAAACTTATATAATTCTGAAATTTAGAAATATGTACATTGACGGTGCAATCTATGTGAATGGGAATATGTATATGATTGTAAAGAATAAAAAAATGCAAACCCAGTAATCAGGTTTTTTACCTGCTTGTGGGTTATAAATATTCTCGATAAAAAAGTCTAAATTTTTTAGAGAGGGAGTGTTTAATTTTTTTACACAAGTTTTAATGTAAAATTGAGTGACAATGTTTCCACTTTCGGTTCGGTTTGAATTCGTGATAGACGTCTGAGAAGTGCCAGGGTGAAGTTGGTGGATTTAGAAGTAAAAAGGAAGACGGAAGTGGAGAAGGAGTTGATAAAAACGTGAAGAGAGGAGATTTGGTCTTGTGGAAGTGAAGATGATAAAGGGAAAAATGTAGTCGAGGAAGTTAGCAGATAATAAAAATCTGCATGTTTTGGAAAATAGGCCTAACTAAGGAGCTACACAATAGAATTCAGAGATTCCTACTGAACCTCACAGGGTCTTCCGTAAGTCTGGAAGTCACCTGAAAGCTCAGTGACCAGCCCCTCGGCCCATACACAGCGAGTATCAAAAGTGTAGCAGTCCTGGAATATTCATGGAGGGTTAATGTTATATAAGAATAATAGAAAAGCTGTAATATATGGGCGAAAATCGGCGAGACTATGCATATGGAATGAGAGGTAGAGAAAAATGGAGTTGATTCAGCTGTAGGAGAGAGAAAGGGACCAAAAGTATGAAAAGGAGGGATGGAAGAAGCAGAGTGGTGAACGTGAAAAAAAAGAAAGAAACATGAAAAGCAGAGCAAAGCGTATTATGTGTTTTGTGTATACACGTGCAGGTTGACAGATTAGGAGGTTAGAGACAATAAGCTGAGTCGCAGAGCAGAAAAAGAGAAGTGGATAATGTTGGTTTAGTAAATGTGGTGACTAAAGAAAGAATGTGAATAGGTAAGCGCCTGAGTCGTGAATCATGATTTGAAGTGATGAGGAGTCTGTTACTATTTTTTGTTACTGATAGTGTAAATTAATAGATGAAAGTTTTATGATTCAGGAAATAATTCATGAGTATTGTGTTGTTTATGTTAAAGAATTCAGGCGAGAAGAAGTTTATTTGTTTCTTAGCTTTAGCACAAATTATACGAGAGAGAAGGAATTCAGGATTTGGGCACTCGCTTCCGCTTATTGCAAGCATGGCATGGAGGAGACAGTAATATAGGCATCTGGCTTCCGTTTCTTCGTAATGTAAAGAAGGATAGGTGTAATGATATAATTTAAGTTAAACATACATTTAAGGCGATAGTGTAAAACTGTAATGATTTTTAAGGACTCTCAAACCCGTAACACCAAGAGAGCATAATAAATACTTTAACCTTGAATAACGAGGATTCTTTATCACACTATTAAGCCTTTTACCTTTTGAGGTAAGCTTGACTCACTCGGTGGGGAAGGGAGTAATGTGAGGAAGGGATTATGGAATTTTTGGATTGATCTAGAATTCTCGTGTTATTTATTTAAATAACATGTTCATTTCTTCAACATTGCTCCAACTCAGGTTGCTAATCAATCTCTGTAGCAATCACCCGCCCTAGCATACTTCTCTACAGACGGCAGACTTGCCCTCTTTCAAGTTCTTGATTATATCCCTAACCTTAGTGACAGAAACTTTCTAAATTGAGTTTTCTAACGCATTGTGATTTACATCGCAGTTCTGGCGTTCTGCAGCTTCATCTCCGTATAGCCCCCTAAAATGGTCTCTCAAGATGTCTATTATCCCGTCTGCATCATATAGAATTTCCCCTTTACTGTTTCTCATGTTGACTAATACTGTACATTTATTTCACTTTATTTTTTTTGTAAAGCAGTTTCTTGCTACCTTCAAAGCCGTTTTGTATTTTCTTCTCTTCTTCTGATCTAATTTTATCTTTCCTTTCCTTAATTAGTTGTTTGAGTATCCTCTTTTCGTATCTGTAATATTTTTAACGTCTATTTCTTTCCTCATTGCTAAGACCGGCCATGTTCAAAGTCCTACTGTGCGCTTCTTTCTTCGCTTTTTGGGCAGCCTGAATTTCATCATTCCACCGTGCATCACCAGACATTCTTCCTACAACCGCGGTACCACACACTTCGTTCGCACATGTAACAATGATATCCTGGAACTTAGTCCATGCATGCTCCATTTGTGAAAAGTAGATTTATGTTAGGTTATTCAACTATTTTGTTGAAAAATTCGCCTTTTTTGTCGAAACTTAATTTCCTCATAACTGAAAAGTTAACTTTTGTGAATTGATCATTTTTTGTTAGAAATGCGAGTATTTGATTAAAATCTAATGTATATTATTTAATTCTTTCCTTTTGGCAGAAGGTTCAACTATTATATTGAAAATTAATTTTTCTAATTGAAAATATTATATTGTTGGTCGAAAATCGATCTTTTTTAATGCAATATTCAACTATCCTATATTGAAAAGTATAGCTTTCAAGGCGTTATGTAAGACAGTTCTACTGTGTATGTGCTTTGTCATCAACTGGCTTTGCGTGAGTACGGCTAGTCTCGTAGATCCGAGTGTTGGAGCGTCGAGTAACGACTATTATCGCTTCTGTTTACACTATCGATGAGGAGATTTATGCAGATAAGTTTCTGCGATCGTGCAGAATTCGACTGGGGCTCCTTCTTGTTGTTGAAAAATTTATTTTATCTTACAATTTTTTTTATGAATTAATCCTGTTCTCTTTTTTTAGATAGCTTTCAAGTAAATTAAGTAAGTTCACAATTTGAAGGAAAAATTGTTTTCTTTTAAATTATATTTATAAATTATGGAAAATTATGAATAATTTCAAATTCTTTTTATTTTTATTTTAGTTACATTTTTGACGAAATTCGACTTCTTTCAAATTTAAACTATTTCTGAAATCTTAATTAGATATATAATTTTAGGGCCATTTTATAATGTTCTTTTTAAAATTATATAGCCTCTATTTCTTTCAAAATAAGTTTTTTTGTTAAATTAATAAACATTCTTCTCAATTTTAACTAACAATACAAAATTATTAACTTTTAGGATTACTTTTACTTAACTTTCAGTTACATTTTCAAAGAATATGATGTTCTTCTAATGGCGTTGCATATTTTTAAATATTTTTAAATTATTTTTTAAAAATTCAATGAAAAGAACACTAAAATATTAAAGTATTTTCGAAAGGGAAGTTTTTAAAATGGGTTTGAATATTTTTATTAAGTTTAAAAAGTTTTGAATTTTTGCAGGAATATCTGATTGGTTGGACGCATTGCCGGATGTAATTTAGTCTGAGTCGATTTTTGTGAACGTGTTTTAAAAGTATAAAAAATGGCCTAAACGGTGTTGTCACAGTGCGAATGTGCTAAAAGTCGACATGTGAATGGTGAGACGTTTTTATCTTTTAATGACTTAAGTCACTCATAATCGGTCGAAATAACTCACTTTAACGATTGAGTACGACTGGCCGCGGCGTTTCGACAATTTTAACTAAAGAAATTTCTATCTTAGAAATCGTAATTTGAATTTTCGCCAGCTGTTCTCAGTTTTTTTCCTTAAAATAGAAGTATTCAAAAAAAATTTTGGAGGTACTTAACATTTCAGAAATTTATGCAGTATTTAAAAAATGTATTATCTAAAATGCATGCAACGACTTCATTGTAACTATTATAGCAATCTTAAACATTTGAAAATATTAATTCATCATGTGCACTTTTTTAGAAAGCATTAAAATTAGAACTATTCTTTGAATTTAATGAAGTTTAGAAAACTTACAGAATGTGTTCACAGTGCATCCTTAGCTTATATACCTTTAAAGAAAGCGGAGTCAACGAACAATATCTTTCCAAAGACATTTTTCTTTGATGCTTGGTAAATTCTCAAGATTTATTTGAAGAATTTTCATAAACAAATTCAGACCTTTGGCTATTGTTTATCGAATAGGCTTTTGGCTATTTTACAACGAATAGGCTCAATTTTTTAACATAATTAACTAAGGATGTCTTTCCGTTGACTTCTTTGTATGTTGCTTTGCAAAATTCCAAGAACTATTAATTATTTTAGCAATTTTCATAAACAAATTAAGAGCTTGGCGTTTTCTTCAACGAATAGGATCAATTAGTTCAGGGCGTCAAAAAAGAATTGTTTTTTTTTAAACAAGTTTCATGAAGATATTTAGAGTTTGTCTATTTCTCAACGAATATACGCCATTTCTTACGGAGTCAACTAAGAATATCCTTCTGGCAACTCTTTTCTATGTTGCTCTGCAAATGGATAATAATTATTAATAATTCAAACAATGTTCATAAACGAATTCATAGTTTGAATCTTTTTAAATAATAGGCTCAAATTGTTTTCGGAATCAGCAAAGAATGTATTTTTAACAACTGTTTTCTACTTTGCACATTTGCAATAATTATTAATTGTTTAAACAGGTTTCATAAACATGTTCAGAGTTTGGTTATTTTTCATGGAATGCACACAATGTATTTACGGAGTCAAGTAGCAATATTTTTCTGATGACTCTTTCCTATGCTACTTTACAAATTTACAGGAAATATTAATTATTTAAACAATTTCGATTAACAAATTCACAGTTTGTATATTTGTTAACGAAGTCGATTTTTTCTATGATAATTGGTAAATTCGTAAGTATTATTCATGATTTGAAAACAAATTATAATCAATTTGAGAGTTTTGCTTTGTTTAAACTAAAAGGCTCAATTTGTTTACGAATTCAAGTAAGAGTGTCTTTTCGATTACTATTTCCTACGGTACTTTGTAGATTTATATGAATTTAAGATTTAAGAATTTTGCCATTTTATAAAGTGCATAGGCTCAATTTCTTTACGAAATCAACAAAGAGTGTATTTCCAATACATTTTCCTACGATACTTAAAAATAATGATTAATTATTCAAATAATTTTTATACAAAAATTAAGAGTTTAACTATTTTTCAGGTTACATAAAAACATACATGCAGCTATAACCTTTTTAATAATAAATGTAACTTTTCTATCTGAACTATAATGATGAAATCAAAACCATTTTAACATTTGAAACAAATTTATTTTTTTAACAAAATTTATCCACTATATATTGAATAAGAATTAAAAAAGCATTCAAATTTAATAAGCGTAAAAACTTCCATTTTCATGAATTTCAGTCCTTTTTCTGTTTGTAAATTTCTTTAAGTAATTCAATAATCTCTTCAATCGAATGGTATTCGGCTTTATCAAGATTACCTAAAATAATTTTTCTCTTGTAATATATTTTTTGTATTTGGAAATGTATTTTAGCACTCAAACGAACATATAAGTAGTATTATTATTACCGTTCGTACTCTGCCTTTTTATTTTTAAAACCCCGATGAAACAGATGTCTACTAAGGCGGGCCTAAAATAACTGTATGAATTTAAGTACAACCATTTGACAACCCGCAGATGCATGCGACTTTATTAGAAGCATCACATTTGTCTGGACATTTGGCCAAAGGAGAGGAAAACTGTAGAAAACCAACTTCTTTAAAAAATCATCTTTCTTGTTGGACACGAATCTACTTGCTTAAAATTTAATCCCTCTCCTTAAAAATGGATCTTTTTGGTTTAAAAATCTTCTGTTTTATTTAAAGATTTATAATTCTAGTTGAAAAAACATCTTTTTAGTTAGAAATAAATTTTTGTGTAACTGAAAATTGAACAACATATTCAATTTTTGGTTGGCAATTTATTATTTGGACATTCATGTATTTTTTTAAAAATGCTTTGTTTTTTTGTAGAAATTCATCACTTTTGTTAAATTTTCGTTCGTTATTTATTTTTTTTTTTTTGGAAATTTAATTTTTCTAGTTAAAGATGCATCATTTTAATTAAAAATTTATTAGTTTGGTTACAAAATTTGTGTTTATTTTTTGGTCTTGAACTACTTTGTTGACAATTTTTCTGCTTTTTTTGTCATAAAAATTTAATTATTACGGTTAATATTCATCACTTCAGTTAAAAATCCATCACTTGTGCAAGCATTAATATTTTTAACTGAAAATTTAGCTATTCCATTTTTCTTTGACAATTTGTCTTTTTTAGTTGAAAATTGATCAATTTTGTTTCAAATTTATATATTTCACCACAAAATTCATAGTTGTAGTTGAAAATTTATTTGTTAACTGAAAATGTGACTTGAATTTTTGATTCAAAATTAATTTTATATAGTTGAAAATTCCACTTTTTGGTTCAAAATTTGTCCAGTGTTTGAGTAGACACCCTGAAATAACAGAAAAAAATTATTCATTGAACTCTTTACGTTGAATATTAATTCTAATTTAATATTGTTTAACTTATATAATATATTTATTTGTCATTCGAAATATATCATCATATTGAACACACAATCATAATAAAAAATATAATCAAAAAAGTTATTTTTCGAATATTCAGATTTTGTTGTAACTTGAGCGTGTACTCTTATTTAAATTTACATATTCACGTGTCGGCATGCAGCTAGCAGAAGGACAATCTCGGCACTGAAAATAAAAATCAGAAAAATTCTCGGACCAAAATAGAGCTGAAGCTTTGCGAAATTTAATCCGAGAAAAAATATTTTCTAAATTTAAACATTTTTCACACTGAAATATTTTTAAAAAAGTCAAAAAACATGAATTAATAGATAAAAATTTGTCACTTTAATTTGAATTTTGAAGAAAAAAATTGTTTTTCGGTTCTTATTTTATATCATGGCGTACGCAAATTGGAAGAAGTGTGGATGCTGAATCACTTATGAATGATTCAACACAGCAAAGCAAGAATTTGAGTTCATTGTAATCCGCTTTTCTGCTTGAATCGCTCAATATAAGGTCGTTAAGATAAAATCTCTACTTTCAAGAAATCGGCTTATTCAATTCAATTCAGAATTTTTTTATCGAAAATAAATCAGTAGTAAATCTATTTGATTAAATTGAATAATATTGCTTATATTAATAGCTTATATAAATATGTCGAAGAAGAATCTGGAAGACTCAAAAGACAATTGTTTTCATTTTTCAGAATTTTAAGAAAATGATGAAAACTGAATTATTTATAAATATATTTAGAAGCTTTTAAAGTTTTAGAAAGATTCGAAAATAATTTAAATCTTAAGAAGATTCAACACAATGTTAATCTAAATATAGATTTTTGAAGATTTCAACAAAAAGAACATTACCCAAATTTTAAAAGATTTAAAAAATTAAATTATGTCTTTTATGTGTTTTATTTATGTCGATATTTTATTTTGAAAAATTAATTTTAGGCGAATATTTAAAAAAACATAAAAAGATTTCCAAAATTGTCCGAAAAAAATCTGGATTTTGCACAATTTGTTATGAATTTCATACAGAAATTCAATTATTATTTAATAGATACTTAAGATATTTTGAAAATATTTAAAAACGATTGAAAACTTGTAAAGTTCTTAAATTTTGTTTTAGTGCAGATTTTTGAAGACTCCGAAAAAAGAAGCATTTTAAAAATTTTGAAAGCTTTCAAGAAACTTCAAAGATTTTCCTTAGATTCATAGTAAAAATTAAGGTGCGTTTTTATTTTAAATTGTTAATACAAGAAGAATATTTAAAAAATATTTCAGTTTTTGTCTGAAATGTAGATTTTTGAAGACTAAAAAAAAAAGCTTTTTAAGAATATTGAAAGAGAATGGAAAAAGGAATGAAAAAATGTTGTTCAGATTCTTAGTGAAATTCTAATAATATTTGGTTTCGAAAAATAAGTTTTAGAGAAAATTTAAAAAGATTTCTAAAATTTTCAAGATAGAATCTGGAAGATCTTCGTCAACCTTAATATTTGCAGTTATTTACAACTATGTACATAAAGCCTTATATCTAGTTCCTTATCTCTATTTCCTGTGATAGCGCAATTTATGACCTTGTAGCACACGATTGAGCGAACGAACGATCGAAAGCGAGAGTGCAAGTGCAAGCGAGCGCGAGAGAGAGAGAGAGAGAGAGAGAGAGAGAGAGTGAGAACGCAAACGCATCTTAGTCTTCTTATGCTATTAAATATCCATTACTTACAATCTTTACGCATCTAATCTAGGCAACATCCGTTTCCTTATTCTTTCACTTTTTTTTGTCCTCCAATTTGGCGTTTTTTCACATGCATTCTTTCATTCACTCTCATTCGCTCCCCTAGCACCCTCCAAATCCTTCATCTATTCTTCTTCTAATCCATCCTCCCCTAGAATCTTAACCACATTCTCTTGCTAGCTTCCTTTATCTTCCATTGCTCTTATACAACATTCCCATACGTGCTCCAATGTTTCCTCCTCCCATTCACATTTTCTACACTTTCTGTTATCTTCCTTTTCCCAATATATCCCCTCTCTTGCCTTTTTTCCCAATCTAAATTTTGCTATTCTGGCCCACCTTCTTTCTCCCCATCCCTTTTCTAAATACTTTGGTAAACCTTTCTTTTAATCATCTTATACCGTTTATTGTATTTTGATTCCTCAACCATCCCCCAACTGTCTATTAATTGTCTTTCCCTGTCCTTTCTTTCCAATTCTTCATAGTTTACTACAGTCCCGTCTTCTATGTCTCAAACATTTAAGAACTCCCTCCTTTCTTCTGACCATCTCGTTAATTCTATCGCCCTCCCTCTCCCTTCTTCTACCTCTATCGAACACTTTATCGCCAATTCACCTCCCTTCCCCTTCCTCAGCTTTGTCTCAAATTTCCATGCCCTCTTTGCCGCTCTAATACTTAATTGATCCCTTTGCGCTTCTTCTCTCACCATCCTGGCGTCCTCCAATCTATCCCTAATGTCCACCTTATATACTTTTCTTGTATACTCTCAATGCCTTTCCTTTCTTTCCATCCCCATATCTTAATACATGCCCCATAACTTAATACCGGCCTTACCAGCGTATCAAATAACCACATTCTCCTTCTATAATATTTTTTTACCTTCTTTTTCCGATTCTTCATATATGTTTCATTACCCCTGCTGCTTTTTTTATTCTTTCTCTTATATGAAATCTATGATATCCATTCTTTTTAAAAATAAATCCCATATATTTAAACTCCTTCACTTCTTCTATCCTTATGCCCTTCGATCTCCCCGTCAATTCTTTCTGCCTCCCCCCTCCTTTTATAAACCTGATTATCTTGGTGTTTTCTACATTTAAATTCAGCTTTTTCCCATTTAAGTATTTCTCTAATCCTGTAATTAGGCCCTCCGTCCATTCTTCATCCTCTGCCATCAGCATTATGTCGTCTGCGTATGCCAGTGTACATATATTTTCCTTCCCTATCCTAACTCCTCCCCAACCTTTTCTCCTCATTTCTTCTTCCAACTCTGCTCAGAGGAGATCTTTCTCTTACTCCTCTCACCAACCAGAAACAATCTCCTACTTGCTCTCCTACCTTTACTTTATTTTTTGTCTCTCTAAAAATTTCCGATACTCTCTTTATTAATCCCTCTCTCATCCCCTTTTTCACCATAACTTTTTCTCTTTTAATTTACCCTTTTAATCCTCTTATTTACTAGATAGTTCAGAACATGTATGTTGTCCATCACCCCCATTCATTTTCTAAACCCTGTCTGATTCGGTGGCTCTATCTTTTTTTCCTGAACTTCTTTCTTTCCGACAAAACAGTTACATATACTTTATACAGTGTTGGCATCAGCGTCACACCCCTATAATCTTTAAGCTCCTCCCCTTTGCCTTTCTTTACTATTGGTATCGCTACTCCTTCTTTTCATAACTCAGGACATCCCTCTCCTCTCTATACTCGATTACACATTATCCATGCCCACTCCTCTAGTTCTGACCCTTCATATTTCCATACTTTATTTGGAATCTCCTCTATACCAGGTACTCTTGCCACTTCGCACTTCCTCTATCTCTACCTTAGCATCAATTCTCTTTAGTACTTCTTCCACGCCTTCCTGCATCGCCTTCCCCTCTAATCTTATACCCTTTATCACTATGATTCTTTTTCTTTCATCCCTCACTTTCTTTTCTATTCTTTGTTCTATTTTTCTCAGTCTTTCGTTCTCATTATTTCCACTCTCGCCCCCACCAAGGTCCCAGCTCAAGCTTTCTATTTTCCTTCTCCTAGCTTGCATCTCCTCTAACTTTTTATTGATATCCTCCTGCTTCTTTAGTTTTTACTCCAATGACTGCATCCTCTTTTCTAACTGTTCCCTAACTTCTTCTCTTTTTTTCATTTCTTTCCTCAGTTCCGCCATTTCCCGCCTAATTTCTTTCGTTAATTCCTCTCCCCTTTTTTCCTGCTTTTCTTCTTAAATGCCCATTACTTCTATCATGACTTCACGAATTTCCTTCAGTCTTTCCTCTTTTCTCTGATCTTCGTTTTCATCTCCGTTTTCTTCAGCCCCCTTACTATTATCATCCTTCTCTACAAAACTCTGCTTTTTCGGTGGCGATCTAAACATTTTTGGATATTTTAAGTTAGAACCTGAATCGTACTTATCTTCACTGCTTCCTGTCTCCCCTCTCTTCCTTTTGATAAAAGCCTAAATCGATCTTACGCTTTTTGCTCTTAATCTCTCCTTTTCTCTCCTTTTCTATAGTTTTCTTGTACTTCCCCCTTGCCTTCCTTTCTTTGATCTCCCCTGTCTGTGTATTAAATACTTCCTGCTCTAAATCCGATTTTTCTTCGATGTTACAATTTTTGTTATCCATGAATCCAATTTCAAACTTTCCCGCCTTCTATCCTTCCCTGCCTCTATCGTCGCGTTCTGGTACCTGTCTTGTCTTTCTCCGTCTCTACCCAACCCTGCTAATACTAACCCGATCAACCCAGTCCTTCGATTCTGTCACAAATCTCAAACCAACCTAACCTCAACTGTCACAAAAATCTGTCTCAATCCTTAAAAATATCATCATCCCCTTTCCAATTTCACAATTCCTCAAACAATCTCTTTCCTCCAAACCCTTCTATTCACATCCAAACCCTTCTTTCACATCCAAAATTCACTCACCTCAAATTTCACCACAACTATCGGAAAAACTCAGCATCTACAATTCTCTCTACCTTACACTTTTATGCCGGAAACGGAAGACCTAGATTATCTTAAGGCATATATTTTTTATTTTTTCAAAATTGTTCAGAATTGTTTTCAAAATTTTAGAAATTTTAAACAATTTTAAAAGATAGTTAGAAGGATTAGAAGTTTTTAAAAGTTTCAACAAAAATCTTAAATTTAAACAAATATCGAAAATAAAATGTAGATATTTAGAAATTTTGAAAAAAAAGCTTTCTAAGAATTTTGAAATTTTTGTGAAAGGTTCTAAAAGGCCTTAATATCTTTTAAACTGGCTTGAATTTTTCCTAATGTTTTGTCCCCAATAAATAGTCATTCAACATTTTTATTTTATACTAAAAATTATTTTTTACCCTCAAATTGAAAAACTAGACTCGCGTGAAAGAGAATAATTTTTTTTAAGATTACTAGGAAAACTTAAAATTCTTTTTATCGGGAAAATTAATTTGAAGAGAAAGTTGAAAAATACTTGCAACGTTTAAAATGATTTCCTAAAATTTCGAAACAGAATGTAGAACATTTGAAGGAAAAATTGTTCAATTTTGCAATATTACAAAATTTTAGAAAAGTTCGTGTATTCAAGAGAAAAAAACTCTTGAGGTTCCAACGAAAAAAACAAAGATTTTTTATTTTTAAATTAATTTTAAGAGAATTTTAAACTAGTTTGAAAAAATCTGGAAGATTTTAGAGGACAACTTTAGATGCTTTTCAAGGATTCTAAAAGGCTTCAAAGAAATAAAAAAGTTTGAAAAAAAATTCTTGGAAAAATTTTAATGATTTTTTATTTTGAAAATTAATTTTAAGAGAATAGTTAAAATATTCAAAAAGATTTTCAATATTATCAAAAAATGTTTAATTTTGCATAGATTTTTTCAGATTTCGAAGAAAAAAAGTTATCAACTTTTTAAGATTTTAAAAATGTTTCAAGCAGATAAAAAAATATTCTGAAGATTCATATAAAAATTTTCATTAATTTTTATTTTTTAATTTGATTTCAATAGAGTATTTAAAAAGATTGTTTCAAAAGCATTTCATAAGATCCTCAAAATTGTTGAAAAGATTATTTTAAAATATTTAGAAACAGTTTTTTAAAGTAATTTAAAATTTGAAAATATGTCAACAAATTAAAAATAAATTTGAAATGTTTTTAAGATTGCAAAAAAATTTTTTAAGGCTTTTAAGAATAATTAGAGCATTTTTCGGTGTTTCTAATTTTACTATGCCGGATATTTTCGCAGAGATTACAACTATTCGAAAACTTTGATTTCCGAAAATTTATGAAATATTTTTTTCAAATTTCTAAAAAAAATTTTTTTCGACATATCTTAAATCTTGAAAAATCTACTTGAATTTATTTAAAATTCTTAGGAATATTATGTTTATGTAACCTTAACAACAAACTGATAATACTTCCTAAAATCTATTAGAGGGACCATTTAAATGTGACGAAAAATAAAATTCCCGACACTGTAAAATTCCGAATTACTCAAATTTTGCAACAACACATGTGCCTCGAACAAAAAAAGAAATTTCTACCTTCAATTTTCTGCGAGCCTAATAACATTTTCCAAACAAACTTTTCATGACTTAATTCTACACTAATTTATCTTGACGTTTCATGATTAATTTTTCTCAAATTAACTATTCAAATTTTGAGATTGCTTTTTGTAATTTTTTCCATAATATGCACGTTTTTAAACAAAAATTTATTTTATACAGAAATATATTCTTTTCAGCCTATTATTATTTTGAATTCCAACAATAAATTCTTAACTTGAAGCCTTTACCTGTTATATCTGCGATACAAATACTGGGTTTTGTTATTGTTCATAAATTAATAATATTTATTTCAAAAAAATTTTTTAATTCAATTCAGGAATTTTATAATTCGGCAATTTTCCGTTGGGAATTATCAAATTGGGTAGAACGATTGAAAATGCCGAAAAATGAAATTTCCGACATTGTATAAGTTCCTACAAAAAATGGAACATTCTCGGAATTATAAAATTGCTGAAATATAAAAATTCCGAGTTAGAAAATTCCAGAACAAAAAATTCCAGGCATATAAAAATACCTCATAGGAAAATTCGCGGACGTTTTATAATAATACCGAATTTAAAAATTCCGGAAATAGACTATTATTGCCGACAGAAAAATAAATAATAGTAAAAATTTAGTGTATTTTTATTTTAAGTTTGGTTTCAATTTTGGTTTGAATTTCAAGTAACAGTAATTTTCTTTAAATTCAAATCAAATCCCAAATTAAACAATTCCCAACAGTTTATTTATTATAATATTACTGATTTTGAAAATTCCTGACAAAATTTCTGAATTATGAAGTATCCGAACTAGGAAATTTCCGAATTATAATATTTCCGACTTAAAACAATTTAAAAAAATGTAATTAAAAATAAAGTAATCCAATATCATTATCAAATACAATTTTTGTCATTCCTTACAGTTCTTATAACTTATTGTTTGAATTTAAAATAACAATACCTAACAAAATGTATAGCTGGTTGAAAAATTTAGTTCGAGATGTGTATAGTATTTTTTAAAGATTACAAAAACCGTTCTCAAAAATTTAATAATTGTCAATTTGGAAAAAAATAAACTTCAAGATTAATTAGTTTTGAATTGAATCCTTGGATGATAGTTTGGAAAATGTTATTAGGTTAATAGAAAATTTAATGAAGAACTTTCTTGTTTTATTCGAGACGCACGTGTTTTTAAATATATTTTTCTATACAATTTTTATAAAAGAGATAGATATTTGATTATTATATTTTCAATGGATAAATAATATTTAATAATTGTTTTAATTCGGCAATTTTCTGTTGTAAATTTTATTATTCGAGATTTTTCCAATTCCGTAATATTATAATAACCTGTTCAGAATTTTTTAATTCCGGGATTTTCATGTTTGGACATTTTTATAATTTGCGGAAATTTATTCTTCAGTAATTTTATATTTTCGGATTTTTCAGTCGTCCCGAATTGAATTGTTCAAAAAAAATGTAACAAATAAATAGGTAATAAAATAATGTCAGAAATTTGAACAATTTAGCAAACCGATAAAAGTAATCCCTTATGAGTTTCGCACTCGGAAAAGAATAAAAAATAAAGTCAGAGCTGGTAAATGTCAAGCGAGATATATCTAAAAGAAATTTATGTCAGGACACTTCATGAGAATTCTTCTCGAGTTCCCGACATTAATATAACGCTATTTTGACTACTTGACACGAGAAAATTGCTGTAATTTTTCTTGTTCAAAATTTGGATATATAAAGGTAAACTTCTGTTTATTTAAAATAAATCATATGAATTTAATAAAATACTAAGATTTTACGTAATCGATTAAAGACTCAGGAGATTTCTGTACAGTGATGCTGAGGTCAAGTTAGTCATCACAGTACATGATTCAATTGATGCTGACACACTATTTCATTCTGCAGAATTAGATTTTACAACAAATTACTTTATGACGCGACAAGACAAATATAGAGATTAATTATAATTTTTATAATTTTCTAACGTTTTTTTATTATAAAGCCTGATTATTTAGTTTACCAAAAAATATCAAGTTGTTATAGTCAGGAGAGATTTACCGAGCTGCGTGGGTTCCAGTCCGTACTAAATACTTTTTTTTTTAGAAAAAGCTTGCCATTGGTTTTACTTGATATCATTAAGTTATTATTCAGAATCCCAATTTATTTTTCCTTCGAAAATGATAAATTTGGTATTTAGAGCTACTAAAGCTCCTACACAAATTTGTATTTCTCAAAATATACCGTCGTAATGAGAGGTCGTTTAATTCCGAGAGCTATGTAAATTGGCCTCATGAAAACTTTGTATCAGCAAAAGCATGAGGAAATGATCGTGCTTTAAATTGTGGTCCTGCAAACATGATGTCAGCATTAACTTTTTTTTTAATATACTTCATGGGATATGTAACATTGAATAAATCAAAGATTTGATCAAGGAATTTTCTAATTATTTGTTAAAATAATTAGTTCATTATTCAATTACATTTCTCAAAATACTATATGAATTATAAAAAATTGTTTATTAATGAAGAGAATATAGAGAGGAAACCTGGAAATTTTGAAAAAAATTGATCAAAGATCAGGGAATTTATATAAGAGTTACTTTCAAAAACTTTGAAGGGAAATCAAATTAGATTTTTTAAATTTTAATTTGGAAGAGTTTTATTACTTTTATAAAATATTCTATGTTAGAAATGTAACAAGATTAATATTCTGGTCTTTGAATATTATTAGTCAGGGGGGAAATGAAAAATTGATCACGAAAAAATTAGGGAATTTTGAAAATGAAGTTCTGCGGCCAACCTGATATAATATTCTTGATGGTAAATTATTTGTGTTTGCTTTTTTGTGCAATTGCTTTCTCCTGAGGATTAATTTTTTGGTAGAAAAATTTATTCTTTGGTTCAAAATTTAACAAGTTTGTTAACAAATCATTCTTTTTGGTTGAAAATTCAACTACACTGTTAGAAAAAATTCGTACAACTGTACACCGAAGTGTACAGTTGTAATGACGTGGTGCGATATTTTGGTGC
>JAAAKG020190652.1:0-24705 GCA_010014905.2 Druon quercuslanigerum
ATTTGGTTGACATTTTTGTTCCAATTAAATATTTTAACTAAAAATCTAACTATTCTATTATAACTATTCTATATAACTAAATATGAAAATTGATATTTTTCATTGAAAATTTAAATATTTTCTGAAATTTCATTTATTTTATTCAATATTAAACTATTTTATTAAAAATTTGTTCTCTTTTGTCTGGAAATTTATTTATTCAACTGAAAATGTAACTATTCTTTTTTGTTTGTTAACAAGGTATGTTTTTTAATTGAAAATTCCACTGTTTGGATAAAAATTCATGAATTTTATTTAAAAATCGCATTTTTTCTATCAAATTAATCTTTGTGATTGAAAATTCATGTTTTCGGTTAAAAATTTAGCATATTCGTTGAAAATTAATCTGCGTTGGTTGAATCATAAACTATTTTTTGTAAATTATTCTTTTTTTAAATAAAAATTTCACCACTCTATTAAAAGTTCGTTTTTGTTGTTGAAAACTAATAATTCAACTGACAATTAATATATTAATTTTTTATAAAAAATTTATCTTATTTGTTAAAAATCAACTTCTTTGTTAAAAATTCGTTTTTTTATTGAAACATTAACTAAATAATACAAAATTTTATTTTCCTTGCTAAAATTCACTTTAATTAAAAGTTCATATCTTTGGTTGAAAATATTTATATTTTGTTGAATTTTTTAAAATTATATCTTTTAACTGAAAATGTAACTATTTTATTTTTGGTTGAAGATTTGACATTTTTTAAAATTAAAATTCGTTTTTATTTGCTGGTAAATATTGAAATATTTTATTAACAATTTATCGTTTTTGTGGGTCTGAAATTTAATTTATTCAACTAAAATGTAAATATTTTATTTTTTATTAAAAACTAATATTTTTTTAGTTGAAAATTCCACTATTTGGTTTAAAGTTCATATATTCATTTATTTAACGGAAGTTTTTGTTTTGTTTTGATTTTTTTAATAATTTATGTTTTTCAGTTAAAAATTCCACTGCTTGGTTCAAAATATTTTTTGTGCAAAAATAATTTTATTGGTTAAGATTTCATCACTTTTAGAAGAAAAAAAATTTAGTATTTTTGTTGAAAACTTGTTTCTTGTCAAATGGAAGTTAAAATTTCGAATTGAAAATGTGGCTATTGAAAATAAATGTATTGTGCTTAAAAAAATTTTATTTTTTAAAATTAGAAATCGTTTTTTGTTGTTGTTAAACATTGAAATATTTTACTAAAAATTTATCGTTTTTTTTTGCTCTGAAAATTAAGTTATTCAACTAAAAATTTAAATATTTTATTTTTTATTAAAAATTTATATTTTTTAGTTGAAAATTCCACTTTTTGATTTAAAATTCATATATTCTGCTAAATATTGTATTTTTTGGTTTAAAATTAAATTATATAGTTGAATTTTTTGTTCCAATTAATTATTTTTAATGAAAATGTTTAAATGTTATTAAAATTTCTTCTTTTTGGTCTGAAAATTAATTTATTCAACTGAAATTGTAACTCTTATTTTTTTGTTAACAATTTATGTTTTTCAGTTGAAAATTCGACTTTTTGGTTGAAAGTTCATGTATTTTGCAATTTATTTGTCTTTTTGGGTTTAAAATTTTATTATTTTTCTTAAATTCCGCTTTTTGTAATCAATTAATCTTCGTTGTTGAAAATTTATCAATTTTATTAAAAATTAAACTGTTTAGTGAAAATTAATATCTTTGGATTGAAATTCATCTTTTGGGCTGAAAATTTAACTACTTGATAAAAAATTCGACAATTTTAATAAAAATTTAAGAATTTTATTGAAAGTTAAAATTATTTTTAAGTATTCCTTTTTAATTCGATATTTAACTATATGATGAAAAATTACATGTAATATTGTTATAAATTAATATTTTTAATAAAAAATTAACGATTTGGAAAATACTTGAACATTTTTAATTAAAAATTTCATTGTTTCTTGCAAAATCGTATTTTTTGTGCAAAATTAATTTTATTGGTTAAGATTTCATCACTTTCTTTAAAAAAATTTAGTATTTTTGTTAAAAAGTTGTTTCTTGTCAAATGGAAGTTGAAATTTCGAATTGAAAATGTGGCTATTGAAAAAAAATGTATTGTGCTGAAAAAATTTCATTTTTTTAAATTAAAATTCGTTTTTTGTTGTTGTTAAACATTGAACTATTTTACTAAAAATTTATCGTTTTTTGCTCTGAAAATTAAGTTATTTAACTGAAAATGTAAATATTTTATTTTTTATTGAAAATTTATATTTTTTAGTTGAAAATTCCACTATTTGGCTTAAAATTCATTTATTCTGCTAAATATTTGACTTTTTTGGTTTAAAATTGAATTATCTTGTTGAAATTTTTGTTCCAATTAATTATTTCGACTGAAAATGTTTCAATTTTATTCAAATTTGTTCCTTTTTGTCTGAAAATTCATTTATTTAAGTGAAACTATAACTATTCTTTTTTTTGTTATCAGTTTATGTTTTTCAGTTAAAAATTAATGTATTTTGCAATTTATTTGTCTTTTTGGGTTTAAAATTTTATAATTTTTTTAAATTCCGCTTTTTGTAAAAAATTAATCTTCGTTGTTGAAAATTTATCAAATCTCTTTCTTACTGAAAATTAAACTTATTTTTAAGTACTCTTATTTAATTCGATAATTAACTATGTGATGAAAAATTACATGTAATATTGTTATAAATTAATATTTTTAATAAAAAATTAACGATTTGTAAAATACTTGAACATTTTTAGTTAAAAATGTCACTGTTTGTTAAAAAATCGTATTTATTGTGCAAAATTAATTTTATTAGTTAAGATTTCCTCACTTTCTTTAAAAAAATTTAGTATGTTTGTTCAATACTCGTTTCTTGTCAAATAGAAGTTGACATTTCTAATTGAAAATGTGGCTATTGAAAATAAATGTATTGCGCAGAAAAAATGTCACTACTTGGTTTAAATTTTCTTTTTCCTTTTTTTTCTTGAAAATTCATCCTTTTTTTTATTAAAAATTCAACTATTTGTTTCCAAAATCAACTATTTTGTCGCAAATTTTACCTTTTTGGTGGAAAATTATTCTTTTTAAATTTCTGATGCAAAATATTGTCCATTGTACGGGTCAAATAATTCTTTGAGAAACGAGAAAAAATCTGTCTTAGCCTGGATTTGAACCCAGAACGCCACTATTCCCGAATAATGCGTTTAACCAATTACTCTTTGGTTATCAATGCATTTATTTTCTTAAAAATGCACTCCCTCTAAAAATGCTTACACAAATCATAAATGACTCCTAAATATAAAAAAAAAACACAAGAAAAAAAGTCGAAAATCATAAAATAAAAAGAAAAGCTACCATTTTGGAGATGGTGTCTTCCAAATCAAAAACGGGCTTGATACTCGAGACAGTGTAGTGTCTCCTCTTTTCCCTCGGAACCTGTCTTCTCCTCGGGCCGTCCGGTTTTTTCTGAGCCATCTCCTTGATGATTTGTTTGGCCGCCTCGCTTTTAAATATCGGGGACAGTTGCGGAGACTCTTGAATACTGTTGATGCTCGCAACAGATCCAAAAAGTCTCTCGTGACATGTGAGAGTCGTCGGTGAAACGGGAGACATCGGAGACATTGGGGAAGTCAAAGAAATCGGGGACAATGGACCAGGACTCAAAATTCCTCCAAGACTTTCCGACTTGATCGACGACATCGAGCCTCCGAATGTCGATCCGTACTGTGGATAATATTGCACTTGCTGGTGCAGATTTTGCGGATTCTGGTTCCTCATCTGGTAGTTTTGCGCTTGATAATTTTGCGCTTGGTAATTAGGCGTTTGGTAATTGTGCGCTTGGTAATTAGGCGCTTGGTAATTGGGCGCTTGGTAATTAGGCGCTTGGTAATTGGGCGCTTGGTAATTAGGCGCTTGGTAATTGTGTGCTTGGTAATGGTGCGCCTGGTAATTTTGCTGATTTGGACTGTAAGGTGGACTCGTTGAGTAATTTGGTGAGCTCATCGGAACGTAAGAACTGGACGAGGGACTTTCGGTGTGAGGCGAAAGTGTGCTGTCAGAACTCCCATCCTGGTTCTCAAACTACGGGATCGGTCAAATGAAATGAAACAAAAGAAAAAAGGCGAAAAGAAAATAATGGGAAGGTTCAATCGAAAAAGGAGTTTGAAAAAAAATATCCTGGGAAGATGTTTTGGTCCTTTTCTTAATTTTCCAGCGAGGAGAAATGCCAAGAAAATGCAGATGGTGCATTTCCATGACCACTCCCGTCATATAGAAGCGGAAGTGGAGAGTGGACGTGGACAAGTCACATCTCCCAGTGGGCAGAAAACCATGAACATCCCAAAAACGTCCTTGCGACGTTCCTCGGACGTCCAATGTCAGTTCAACCAACATCTCGAAGATGTTTAATATCCTAAGGATGCCATAAAATTGTCCTATATATGTCCTAAAACTATCCTAAAGATGTCCTAAAGATGTCCTAACGATGTCCTAACGATGTCCTAAAGATGCCCTAAAACTGTCCTAAAGATGCATTATGGAATAAATGTGCCCTAAAACTGGCCTACAGATGTCCCAAACATCCCTAAAACTATCCTAAACATGCTCTTTAACTGTCCTAAAGATATCCTTAAAATCCCTAAAAATATCCTAAGCAAGCTTAAAAACTGTCGTAGGTTCCTTTAAACTGTCCTAAAGATATCCTAAAACTGTCCTAAAGATGACCTAAATATGATCTAAAGATGACCTAAAAATGCCCTAAAAATATACAAGAAAGCCATATAATCATTCTAAAAATTCCTTAAAACTGTCCTAAATATGTCCTTAAACAGTTCTAAGGAAGCCACAGAACTGTTCTAAAGAAGCCCTAAAACTGCCCTAAATTTTCCTAAAAGCTGCCCTCAAAATGTTCTAAATATGCCCTAAAATTGTCCTAAAGATGCGCTAAAACCGTCCTAAAAATCTCTTAAATTTTCCAGAAAACTCTCCTTAAGATGCCATAAAACTGTCCTATAATTTCCTAAAACTGTCCTAAAGATGACTTAAAGATGTCCTTAAGATGTCTTAAATGTGCCCTAAAAATGTACTCAAAATGCCAAAAACACAAAAGATGTCACAAAACTGTCCTAAAAATTCCCCATAATTCCTCAAGATACCCCAAAAATTTCCTAAAAAGATGACCTACAACTGTCATAAAAATGCCTTAAAACCGCCCTAAAGATTCCTTAAAACTACCCTAAGAATTTCTTAAGTGTTCCTTTAACTTTCATTAAATGCCCCAAAAATGTCCTAAAGATGACCTAAATATGACCTAAAGATGACCTAAATATGTCCTAAGAATATACAAACAAGCCCTATGATTATCCTAAAAATTCTTTAAAACTGTCCTAAATATGCCCTAAAGCTGTCCTAAGGATGCCACAGAACTGTTCTAAAAAGCCCTAAAACTGTCCTAAATTTTCCTGAAAACTGCCGTCAGACTGTTCTAAATATGCCCTAAAACTGTCCTAAAGATGCGCTAAAACTGTCCTAAAAATATCTTAAATTTGCCACAAAACAGTCCTTAAGATGTTGTAAATATGCCCTAAAACTTCCCTGAAAAATCCCTAAAATGTCCTTAAGATGCCCGAAAAATGACCTAAAGATCACCTACAACTGTCCTAAAACGCCTTAAAACCACCCTAAAGATTCCTTAAAACTGCCCTAAAAATGTCTGAAAGATTCTTTAAACTGTCAAAAATGCCCTAAAACTGTCCTAAAGATGACCTAAATATGACTTCAACATGTCCTACAAATATACAAAAAACCCTATAATTATCCTAAAAATTCCTTAAAACTGTTCTAATTATGCCCTGAAATTTTCCTATATATGCCCTAAAACTGTCCTAAGGATGCCACAGAACTGCCCTGAAGAAACCTTAAAACTGTCCTAATTATGACCTTAATATGACCTAAAGATCACCTAAGGATGTCCTAAAAATATACAAAGAAGCCTAAAATTATCTTAAAAATTCCTTAAAACTAAATATGCCCTAAAAATGTCCTAAATATGCCATAAACTGTCCTAAGGATACCACAGAACTGTCCTAAAGAAGCCCTAAAACTGTCGTAAATTTTCCTGAAAACTGGCCTCAGACTGTTCTAAATATGCCCTAAAACTGTCCTAAAGATGCGCTAAAACTGTCCTAAAATGTCTTAAATTTGCCAAAAAAAACTCTCCTTAAGATGCCCTAAAACAGTCTTAAAATTTCCTTAAAACTGTCCTAAAGATGGCCTAAAGATGTCCTTGAGATGTCTTAAACTTGCCACAAAATTGTCCTTAAGATACCCTAAAACTGTCTTCAAATTTCCTTAAAATTGTCCTAAAGATGGCCTAAAAATGTCCTTCAGATGTCTTAAATATGCCCTAAAAATGTCCTAAGAATGCCAAAAACTATATTAATACAGCCATAAAAATGTCCTAAAACTGCTCTGAAGATGCCTTAAAACTATCCTTCAGATGCTTTAAAACTGCCCCAAAGATGTCACAAAACTGTCCTAAATATGCCCGAAAAATGTGCTAAGGATGACCTACAAATCTCCTAAAAATGCCTTAAAACTACCCTAAAGATTCCTTAAAACTACCCTAAAGATTCCTTAAAACTACCCTAAAGATTCCTTAAAACTACCCTAAGAATTTCTAGAGGATTCTTTAAACTGTCTTAAAATGCCCTAAAACTGTCCTAAAGATGACCTTAATATGACCTAAAGATGTCCTAAAAATATACAAAATAGCCCTATAATCATACTAAAAATTCCTTAAAACTGTCTTCAATATGCGCTTAAACTGTCTTAAAAATGTCTTAAATTTGCCACAAAACTGTCCTTAAGATGTCCTAAATCTGTCTTAAAATTTCCTTAAAAATGTCCTTGAGATGTCCTATATATGCCCTAAAACTGTCCTAAAAAATCTTTAAACTGTCCTAAAGATGCCCGAAAAATGTAATCCTAAAGATGCCCCTGAAACCGTCCTAAAATTTCTTATAATTTTTCTTAAGATGTCCTAAATATGCCTAAAAACTGTTCTAAAAAAGCCCTAAAACTTTCCTAAAAAGGCCTCGAAATGTCCTAAAACTACTCTAAAACTGTCTTAAAATTTCCTTAAAACTGTTCCAACAATGCCTTAAAATTATCTTTAAGACGTACTACAGATTTCATAAAACTGTCCTCAAGATGCCCTAAAAATGTCCTAAAGATACCCTAAAACTATTCTTAAATTGTTTTAAAACTGTCCTAAAGAAAAAAAGATGCCCTAAGAATTTCATAATGATGTTTTAAAACAGGCCTAAAGATGTCCTAAAAATGCCCTAAAATTGTCTTAAAATTTCCTAAAAACTGTCCTCAAGATGCCTTAAAACTGTCCTAACGATGACTTAAAATTACCCTGAAGATGCACTAAATATTTCAGAAAACTGTCCTCAAGATGCCCTAAAACTTTCGTACAGATTTCCTAAAGATGCTTTAAAACTATCCTGAACATGTCCTAAACATGCCCTAAAAGTGTGCTAAAAAAGGTCCAAAGATGTTCTATAACTGCCCTAACATTGTCTTCAAATTTCCTTAAAAATGTCCTAAAGATGCCTTCAAATTATTCTAAAGATATCCTAAACATGCCCTAAAACTGCCCTCAAGATGTCCAAAAGTTGACCTAATCCTGAAGATGCCCTAAAACGTCGTAAGGAGATAGGACCTTCTCGGAAAGACTGCTCTAAAAGACGTCCTAGTGATGTTTCGAGGACGTCTCTAAGACATCCTGAATTTTTTTGCCCACTGGGCTACATTTAGAGTCGTTTTGATAAAAATTCCTAGAATTTCTCCTCGCTCTAGGAGAATCGGATCTCTGGTTGAAAATATTTTCGAAGTTTGAGAAAAGAAATCTGCCACTTACCCTGACTCTGTGGCGACGAGCCATCATATTTTTGAGGGCGTTCATGCTGTCGCTTCTTGGAGGTGGAAGGACAGGAACTTGATGAACTGCTGGATGAGGACGTTGTCCACCAAATCCTCTTGGTAAGGACATGCTTCTCTGAAACTGGACTTCCTCCATTTCGGACAACTGAACTGTACTTTGAGCGTGGGATATTGCCGACTCTTCGATTACTCTCCCCAGTTGCGCCTTCTGAAATAAAAATTATTCTTTTTTAAATCCTCTAAACTTACATCACTCCTGCATTGATCCGACTCCCAGTACCTCCTCCCCTACAATTTTTTTCACTTTCTTTGCCAACCTCCTCTCTCTCTCTCTCTCTCTCTCTCTCTCTCTCTCTCTCTCTCTGCATTTTCTCTTCTTATGCGTTTCTCTCGATACATTAAATCTTTCAATTTATTTCCCAGTCTTCATCTAGCTATTCTTCTCCATCTCTTTTTTCTTTTTTATACATAATAATAAATACAGGTATAAAATTTATATTTCCAAAGATTTCAGAAACATTTAAATAATTTCACAAATGTTAGTAAATGTTTCAAAAAATATTTGAAATATTTCGCAAAGGTTTGTATAGATTTTAGACAGATTTGACAAAGATTTCAATGATTTCTTATAGATTGCCTTAAAACTGTGATAAATATGCCCTAAAACTGTCCTAAAGATATCCTAAAGATACATTAAACTATCCTAAACATACTTTAAAACTGTCCTAAAGATTTATTTAAACTGTCCTAAAGATATCCTAAAACTGCCCTAAAGATGCCTTAAAACTGTGATAAAGGTGCCCTAAAATCGTCCTCAAGATGGAAAGGGAAAAGAAAAAGGGAAAATGGGAAAAAATAAAAATAAAATGGAAAACAGAAAAGGGGAAAAGAAACGGGGAAATGGGAGAAAGCAAAGGGGGAATAAGAAACGATGGAGAGAGGAAGGTAAGGGGGAAAGCAAAATGTAAAAGGGGAAATGCGACAGGGAACGGAGCATTGTGAAAAGTAAAGAAGAAAATGGAAAGGGGAAAGGTGAAAAGGGGTAAGAGAAAGGGAGAAATGAGAAAAAAAGGGGGAAGGGGTAAAGGATGAAATATCAAGGAAAAGAAAAGAGGAATGGAAAAAGAGAAAAAAGAGAAAAAAGAGAAAAAAGAGAAAAATTGGAGAGAGAAAGGAGATAAAGAGTACGGGAAAGGGAAAAGGGGGGAAGTCAAGGGGGAAAGGATAATAATGGAAAAAAAGGGTGAAAGGAAAATGTAAAAGAAGACCAGTAAAGGGGCACGGGGGAACGAAAAGAAGAAAATTAGAAAGGGGAGGGGTTAGAAAATGGTAAAAGAGAAAAAAGGGGTAAAGGAGAAAATGGAAAGGAGAAAAGGTGGACAGGGAAAAAGGTGAAAAGGGAAATGAAAGATGGGAAACTGTGAAAGAGCAAAATAAAAGGGGAAAGAGGGAAACGGGAAAGAGAAAAATAAAAGGGGCAAGAGAAAAAATGGAAGGGAGAAAAGGGAGAAAGGGAAAAAGGTGAAAAGGAAAATGAAAAAGGGGAAATTGAAAGACAATTAATAGAGGCAAAAGGGAGAAATGAGAAAGAGAAAAGGGGTCAAGAAAACGGTAAAAGGGATAAAGGAAAAGGGAAAATGGAAAGTACGAAAAGGGAAAGGGGAACAAGAAAATTTAGAAGGGGGCCAGTAAAGGGGCATCGAAAAAAGCAAAGAAGAAAATGAGAAAGGAGAAGGGTGAATAGAGGAAATGTGAAAAGAGAAAAATATGGCTAAGAAAAAAGATGGAGAGGAAAGAAAAAGGGGAAATAGAAAAAAATAAAAATAAAATGGAAAGGAACAAAATGGGAAACAGAAAAGGGGTAAAGGGAATAGAGAAAGGGAAAAGGGGGAAGACAAGGGAAGTAAGAAAGGATGGAAAGGGGAAATAAAGGGGGAAAGTAAAATGTAAAAGGGTATATGCGACAGGTAAAGAGGCATTGGTAACAGGAAAGAAGAAAATGAGGAAAAGGGGAAAGGGGAAAAGAATAAGTTTAATGTAAGAAGAGAAAAGGCGGAAAATAGGAAAGAAAAAAGGGAAAAGGGGAAGACAAAGGGAAAATGATAAAAAGGGAAAGAAAAGGGGAAACGGAAATTGTAAAAGAGAACCGGTAAATGGGTACGGGAAAAAGAAAAGGAGAAAATTAGAAAGGGGTGCGGTGAAAAGAGCATAGGAAAAGGGGGAAATGATAAAAGAGAGAGAAAAAGGGGCAAGAGAAAAAATGACAGGGAGAAAAGGGAGAAAGGGAAAAAGGTGAAAAGGGAAATGAAAAAGGGGAAATCGGAAGACAAATAAAAAGGGAAAAAGGGATGAATGGGAAAGACAAAAGGGGTAAAGGAAACGGGGAAAGGGAGAAAGGAAAAGGGAAACTGGAAAAGTACAAAAAGGGAAAAGGAAAATATAGACGGGGACCAGTAAAGGGCACAGGGAAAAGGAAAGAAAAAAATGAGAAAGGAGAAGGCTGAAAAGGGGAAATTTGAAAAGAGATATGGCAAAGAGAAAAGATGTAATGAGAAAGAAAAAGGGGAAATGGAGAGAAATAAAAATAAAATGGGAAACAGAAAAGAAGTAAAGGGAATGGGGAAAGAAAAAGGGGAAAAAAGAAATGCTGAAAAGGGGAAGGAAAAAGGGAAAGTAAAATGTAAAAGGGGAAATGCGAAAAGTTAAGGGGCATTATGAAGAGGAAATAAGAAAATGGGGAAAAGGGGGAAGGGGAAAATGTGGAAAGGGAGAAGAAGAAGGGAAATGGAAAAGAGAAAAAAGGGTAAACTGAGAAAAAGAAAAGGGGTACAGGGTACGGGAAATGGAAAAGGAGAAAGGATAAAAAGGGAAAGAAAAGGAGAAAAGGAAATTGTAAAAGAGGAAAGGGGCATAAGAAAAAGAAAAGAAGAAAATTAGAAAGGGAATGGGGTTCAAAGAGGAAAGGAAAAGTAGAAAATGGTCAAAGAGAAAAATAAAAGGGCTAAAGGAGAAAATGGAAAGGAGAAAAGGGAGAAAGTGAAAAAGGTGAAGAGGGAAATGGAAAAGGGGAAATAAGAAAAGATAAAAATAAAAGGGAAAGGGGGAAGGCTAAGGGGAAATTGGCAAGGATGAAAAGGATAGAGAAGATAAAGCGGTCTATGATTATAGAGGAGGGAACTGAATGAAGTTCTTGTGCTAAAAAGCACATATGCGAAGGTAGCGGCAGAGAAAGTAAAAAGTATAGGAGAGGTAGGAAGAGAGGAGAGACATTGACACTGGTGAAATTCAAGAATAGGGAACATAAGAGGAAATAAATGACAAAGAAAAGGGTATTATATCGAAGTGATTTTAAGAAGGTTTGACGAAAGAGATAGTAAAACGTGAGAGGGGAGGAGATGAGAATGGATAAGAAGAGAAGAGAAGAAAAGAAATTAAAAAATAGTTATTCAAAAGAGGTTTGGAAGAACAGCATAGGAAGTTTATCAAAAATTGCGGGCAATAGAAAACCGCAGTGATGATTGAAGACATTGCTTGATGAAAGAGGATGTAGAAAATCTAAAAATAAGAATTAAAAAGGAGATGAAAATGAGAGGAATAATGATAGGAATAAGGAAAGATTTTATGGAAAAGAAAAAAGATAGAAATAGGTTGAATGAAGAGGAAATGGAGGAGGCTGTGGTGAGGAGTAGGTAAAGTAAAGGGAAAGTGAAGATAATGGAGTATGGGAGGGGAAGTAGGAGAGCCAATTAACACCTTAATAGCCTAATTTTTCAAATTTAAATTTAGATTGAACGATTCAGTCGGATTAAGCAATTAATTACCTCAAATTGCTGAGATCCTCCGAATTCCTCTTCACCAAGTCTCTTGGCTCCTCCAGGAGCTGCCAATCCATTCATAAGAGGAATCCCCAGTCCTGTTCTGTCGCCACGATCTCTCTGTCTCCTCTCAGATTCCCTCTTCACAATCCTCACTGTCTTGATCTCCTGTTTCTCTCTATTATGCATCAATCCCGAAAACTTATTATCCTCCTGTCCGTAATTTCCATTCATCAGCAAACCTTCTTCATTTGGTGGTGGTGGAGGTGGAGGAGGAATGTATTCCGGAGGAATTGGTCCATTGGTCGAACTTTCATAGTGCTTAATTTCATCTGAAATTTTTTAAAAAAGGAAAAAATAGGGAGATTGTATTATTTAATGTTAGCAGATAATTGTTTGAAAATGTCCTTAAACGATTCAAATTTTCGACCAAAATCCTTTTTTATTTCGACCCTCTCCCTCTCAATTAAAAGAAGCTAAAATTCACTCAATAGAGGAGAAACAAAAAGGTTAGGATGCATTAATTTTCTAAAGAAATCAAAATATCCAATCAAATAAATAAATTTTTTAACCAAATAGTTGAATTATCTATTTAAAAATATTAATTTTGACTAAAAATTAAATAGTCGAATTTTCAGTATAAAAAATTACTTTTCAACAAAGTACTTAAAACCAATAATGTAAATTAATTTTTACCGAAAAGATTAATTCTACCAAAAAAACGAATTTTCAACAAAGTACATGATTTTTCAACTAAAAAAATAAAAGTTTTCAATTCAAAAATATCAATTTTCTATAAAAAAAAATAGAGGAATTTGTTAATAAAAATAATACATTTCTTATCAAAAACATTTTAGTTAAAAAATAGTTTTCAGCAAACAAACAACACGAATTTTCAACAAAATTGTAAATTTTGCAAACAAAGCAATAAATTTTCATATAAAATTATGAATCTTTAACAACAAAAATTATTTTCAAACAAAATAGTGGAAAAAGATCTGTCAGTCCAGAAAAAAAATTACTCAAATTTTTGAATACTCTACCCGGATAAATTAATCTCGAAGGGGAAAGATAATTTTAAATTACATTGTTCAATTTTTTAAATAACTACTTGAATTTTCAATCTAAAAATAACTTCCTAAAAAAAGCTAATTTTTAACCAAATAGTTAAATTTTTTTCAAAATAGTTGAATTTTTAACGCAAAAACATAAAAAAAATTTTTTAAATTAAATTTTTAATCCGAAAATATGCACTTAAAACAAACAAAAAATTTTTTGCATTAATTTTTAAACAAATAGTTGAATTTTCAATCCGAAAAGACCAAAAAAACTAAACAGTTAAATTTTTAATCCTAAAATATGAAATTTCAAGAAAGCTTTGAACAAAATGAATAAAATTTGAAACAAAAAAATTTTAAACTAAATTTTGAAATTATTATACTAAAAAGGACGAATTTCGTACAAAAAGGTTTGTAATTTTTCACCCCAAAAATATCAATTTTTAAGAAGAAAGGTAATTTTCAAAAAAATATTTTTATTTCTTTACACCAAAAAGGACAAAATTGAAGAAAAAACCCAGCTTTTTAGAACTAAAAAGGCAAAATAAACAAAACAGGTAAATTTTTAGCAATAAAATAAAACTTTTTTTAACAAAAATCATAATTTTCAGCCAAATAATTCTATTTTCAATTTAAAAAAAATGAATTTTCAATAAAACAGTTGAATATTGATCAAAAGATGATTGTTGAATTTTAAAGGTCAGAAAGCCAATTTTCTACAAAATAGTTGTAATTTTCTGTCCAAAAGTACAAATTTTCAAGAAAAAGGTTTAATTTCAACAATAGAGTTAAAGTTTTCAGGTACAAAATTAATTGAAAGAAGAATAGTGAAATTTTTAACAAAAGAGAATAACCTTAAAAGAGTAATCAAATTTTAAACAAAGTCGTTACACTTTTATTCAAATAGTTGAATTTGCAAATTTACGAAAAAAATCAGCGAAAAAAAGAATAGTTGCATTTTTAATCAAAGCTAAGATCAAATTTCTATTAATAGAAATTAATTCCCAAAAAATATAGACGAATTTTCAACAAGAGAATTTAGTTTTCCACGAAGAAAGATTTTCCAATCAATAGAGAAAAAAATTGCCATCAAATTTTTAAATTTTCAAGCCAAAAAGACGAATTATTTACTTAACTGTTGAATTTTCAACCAGAAAATGTAAATTTTTAATTGTGTAGTTCATTTTCACCCAAATAGCTAAATTTTATAATAACATAATAAAACTTTTAACTGAAAAAGAAAAATATTCAACAAAATAGTTGAATTTTACAGCCAAAAACACTAGTTTTTTGACAAAATCGTTAAATTTTCACCGGGAAATTATGAATTTAAAAAAAAAATATACAAATTCTCAATCAATAATGCAATAGTTGAGCTTGAGGTTAAAAAATTAATTTTCAAACAAAAGATTGACAGCAAAAAAATATTAGGGTTTAGAAATTTAAATGAAATTGTTTTTGAAATTGCAACAAAAAAAAACTCGGGAATAAATGAGAAACTTTGAAGTATCTTTGGCTGTAGCTTCGTAATTTTCTACCGTAATAAGATGAACAATCTTAAAAAGGTGAACAATCTTAAAAAGCAGTGTTTTTCCACTTTCATACAACCTATTTTTCGTTTAAGAAAATAAAAATTTCAGGATCACGAACAAAATTCGCGAACCGTAGTTTTGTGGTCTTCGCTTGGGCGCACCAATCGCCTCCCAAGCGAGTGGAGTGGTGGGTCACTGGAGAGAGGCTTCGCGCGATTGGTTCGCTCTCGCCACGAAAAGTCTACAAGGACCAAACGAATATAGAAAGCGCGCTGTTTGAAAAATGAACTTACCTTGTCTCCTGAGATCAGTGTTGACATACAAGGGAACATTATTCTGAATGGGACTGCCCTTTCCCTGAATTTGGTCCTTGAGCAGTTGCTGTTTGAGTTGATGTTGTTGAATTTGTTCCCGGAGTTGGGGCGTCAAAGCTAAGATGTGATTCTGTGGCGAGTGTTGCTGCTGATGTTGTTGCTGCTGCTGGATTTGTTGAGGTTGTCGAGGTGGTGAATATCGATAGGCATCCTTGTATGGGATTGTTTGCTCTTTGTACTGAGGGGATTGAGAATGATGGCTGCTGTGAGGAGATGAGGAAAGAGCTGGACTTGCAGGCGAATAATCGAGTCCATGGTCCCGAGTTATTCCTGAGTCCAAATCTGTTTCGAACCAGGAACTTCCTGTGCGTTTCTTCGAGTGATGCACCTGAGGCGTTGCTGGAAATTAAAATTTTGTATTTCAATAATACTTGCATAACTCGCAGCATTCTGTTCTCAATGCAAGTTTTTTTTTCGTTCGGAGATACATCCACGGTATATTCATAAAAATATTCAAGTAAGGCATAAAAAATAGTTTTAGAAAAAAATACACCACATTTAAAAAAGTCTATTTATTTCAGTTCCTAAAACTATTAACCTATTTTAAAAATTACGAGACAGAAAATATATTTGTAATTTAAAAACATAGAATCAATTGTCTTCAAATATTTTAATCAATGATAAAACCTTGAAAAAGTATTAAAATATTTATCTCGTGGACCTTAGTTTAATATTCTTCGCTTCAGCGGTGGCGCACCACCCGTGAGGCAAGCGAGTGGGGGATGCCGCTTGGAGGGGGCTTCGCGCGATTGGTTCGCTCTTGCCACGAAAGGTCTACAAGTATCCGACGCGCAGCATAACCGCGCTTGCGCTGTCGGGTAGGTAGGGAGACATGAATGACTTAAATAACGTAATTATAGGCTACGAAAACCTTTTTTGTAGGCGCACATAGCCTACTTTAACTAATTTTTTTTTACCTGAAAATATTTCAATAAAATGGAATATTAATTGTTACTAACCAGATGACTGTGGCCTAATTTGCTCCTTGAGTTGTCGAATTTGATTGCTCAGTTCCTGCCTCTGTCTCTTGAGATCGCTCACGTGTTGCTGTGCTAATTCCGCCTCCCAAGCTGCGGTTGTTCCCGTCGATTCTCGAGGGAGATTTCCCACGTACCTTCTCGAGGGCTGAAGCTTTTGCCGCAATACCACGAGATCTTGCTCAAGTCGATCATTTTCAGCAACTGTTTCCTCGAGTTTCTGTTAAATGGAATTTTAAGTAAAACAAATGTATTTAAAAGAAGAATTAGAATTTGGAAGCAAAGGAGAACTGAATACCTTTCCAAAATCAACCCAGTCTTAAATTCCTCACATTTCAATTAAAAAGATTGATTTTTTGAAATAGTAGATGAATTTTTAACCATATAGTTCAATTATAAACAAAAAATTATTTTTTGACTAAGAAAATTAATATTCTATGCCAAAATTCCGAGTTTTAAACTGAAATGATGAATCTTCAACAATCAAATTAATTAATTTTTGATAAATTACTTCACCTTTCAACCAAGTAGTTTAATTTTCAACCAAAAAAGGAGAATTCTCTGTTGTATTTCTCCTTCAGATTTAACAGTTCACTATTATATTTTCAGTTGCGAATCCGTATTTTTTGGTTAAATATTTGATTTAGAATTAAAATTTTTCTGAAACGTCAACTATTTAGGTAAAAATGCATTTTTTTTTAAATATATTTTCCGGTTGAAAATTCTTTTTTGAACGAACAACATTTCTTGATTGGAAATCGCCTTAAATTCCTAGAATTTTTATTTTAAGGTTGGATTTTTAACAAAATAATGAATTTTTAAACAAATAGTTGATTTTCCAACCGAAACAAAATTAAAAAAAAAATTGAATCATTAACTTTCAATCCAAAAATATGAATTTTTTAAAAAAAGGTTAATTTTACCCAAAAAGGTGAAATTTATAAAAAAAAATTGCTTTTTGAGCTTAAAAAACGTAAATGTTAAAAAAAAAAAAATTTTTTTAAATATTTAATTTTAAACTAAAGGGATAAACAAAAGAAATTTTCATTAAGACACGAATTTTTAATCCCAAAGTTGAATTTTCAACAAAAAAGTTAAATGTTAATCCAAAAATTTAAATTTTTAATAAGAATTTTAGTGTTCCTGGAAAATAGTTTCATTTTTAAATAAAAAAGGCAAATTTTCTATAAATTGTTAAATTTTCAAACCAAAAATAGAGATTTTCAAGAAAAATATTAATTTTGTAGCAAAATTGTTAAAAATTCAACAAAACACATAAATATTAAAGCAAAAAGTTAAACTTTAATCTAAAAAAAAATTTTTTAATAAAAAACAAATTTTCAAAAATTATTTCAATTTTAAACTGAAGAGATGAAACTTTTAAACAAAAAAAGGCCAATTTTCATTTGAAGAAGATACATTTTTTATCCAAAAAAGGAACTTTTTAGGTTAGTATTTAAAAAAATAATAACAAATTTCAACAAGATAAAAATAGATTTTTAACAAAATAGTTACATCTTCAACTAAAATTATAAATCTTTAACCAAAAAATTCATTCTCAGCAAAAAAATTCAAAAATTGAATCAAAATGTTGAATTTTTAATATGAAAATATGAATTTTTAATCCGACAATAAAAATTTTAATTTAAGAAATTAGTATTATAGGAAAATAGTTTAATTTTTACCAAAAAATACAATTTTTTATGAATAGTTAAATTTTTTAACAGAAAAATATAAATTTGTAATGAAAAATTTAAGTTTCTAGCAAAATAGTTGGAAATTCAAGAAAATACATGAATTTTCAATCGAAAAGTGGAATTTTAATCTACAAAATATAAACATTCAACCCCGAAATTTAATTTTTAAACAAAAAAGATGAATTTTCTACAAAAAAGTTTAATTTTAAACACAAGAATACGAATTTTTAAAAAAGTTATTTTTTAAACAAATACATGAATTTTTACCAGAAATACAAATTTTCACCAAAAAATACTAAATGTCTAAAAATCAGTTGAATTTTCAACCCAAAAATATGAATGTTCAATAAAGATTTTAATTTTAAGGAAAATAGTTTAAATTTTCGAACAAAAAGAAGAATTTTCTATAAATAGATTAATTTTTAACCCGAAAATATAAATTTTGATTTAAAAATTAATTTTTTAGCAAAATAGTTGAAAATTCATAAAAAAACAAGAATATTTAATTAAAAAGCCGAATTTTCATTCAGAAAAGATACATTTTCAACTTAAACGTTGAATTTTTAACCGGAAAAGGCAAATTTTTCACACAAAAGTTAAATTTTAAAAACGAGAATACAAATTTCAAATGAAAGTTAATTTTTAGCCAAATACTTGAATTTTCTACCAAAATAGTTGAGTTTTGATGCCAAAAGAGATTAAACTTTTAGAAAAACTGTAGAATTTTCAAACATTAATATTGTGAATTTTCAATAATAAAAGACGAATGTTTTACAATATAAAAAAAATAATCCAAAAATATTAATTTTTAATAGAAAGCTAATTTTATAGCAAAATAGTGGAAGTTTCAAACCAACAAGAATTTCTACAAAACAGTTGAATTTATAAAAAGTAGTAGTTTCATTAAAAAATACGATTTTTCTACAAAGTATTTGAATTTTCACCACGAAAATATTAATTTTTAATCAAAATGTTGATTTTCAACAAAAAAATTCATGTCCTATAAATAGTTGAATTTTCAATAAAAAAGTTAATTTTTCAATAAAGTAGTTAGCTTTTCGACCAAAAAAGACGAATTTGGTATCAAACACTGGAATTTTAATCTTAAAATTACAAATTTAGAGAAAAGTTAATTTTTAACCAACTAGTCGAATGTTTTACGCAATTAGTTCAATTCTTAAAATAAAAGAATTTCTAACCAAATAGAATATGGTGCCTTACATTAATTTTATTTTATTTTTAAATTCTTTTTTTTTTGTGAGAAATTAGCCTATTTCTCCTGTTTGGAGAGCTAGCATTTAGGGCTCTGAAGTCTAGAATTTATTATCAGGCTTTTTTGTCAAGATCAGCAGAAACCAGCTTGTAATCTTGAGATTCTCGAGTCGAGTCGAGTCGAGTCTCGACTTTCTCGAGGAGGTAATTAAATATTCAAGTCGGAAACCTCCTCATGAGGAGCAAGTAGGAATTAAATGTAGCATATTCTTGAATTGCATTCTTTATTTTGTACTCTAATCGTAATAATTATAAGCTTCCGAGATGATAAGACGTTCTTGATATCTACCTTGGAATGACGAGCCAGCAGCATTCTCACTTTGCTCAGTTCCCTTTCCAGAAGGAGTTGTTGCATTCGGTAATGTTCCACTTCTGCTGGGTTGTTTCTATTGCCTTGCAATTTGTACCGTAAACTCTCCAGAGCTTTCTGCAAAATCTCCTGTAATCGGGTTTTTCAAATTAGAGGACCGAATCTCATTTCAGAAGGAAACCTTTTTCTCTTTCTTACAAACAGTTTTAAAATTAAACGTCTGTCCTCTATTTTCTCCTTTTCATTTTGTTATCCCTAAAACCTCAAAAATTTAAAACTCCTAATTGTGGGAGGGGAAATAGGAAAAGTTATGAGAAAATCGTGGAAGTAGTGGACTAGGGGAAAAAAATATAAGGAAGAATGGGATAAAGAGCAGGGAAATGAGTATAAGAAGAAGAAATAAGTAGAGAAGTATTGGAAAGTGAGGAAAAAAGAAGTATCGGAAAGAAGGGAGGATAATTATGAAAGCGGAGATAACGGAACGGAGAGGTAATTAGGAAAGTAAATGTCGGGAGATGATGAGGAAATCTGGGGAGTTGGAGAAAGGAGGGGCAGGAAATTAGGAGACGTGAGGATAAAGAAAGTATGGGAAAGAATGAAAGGACAAATAGGTGCAGTGATAAGGAAATCGGAAGAGTTGGGAAAAGGAGGGTTGGAAAAGAAAGGGATAAAAGTTGCGAAATATGGAGTGTGTAATTAGGGGAATTGCGGGCAAAGTGAGGAAAAAGAAAGTATGGGAAAGAATAGGAGGGCAAATAAGGAAAATGATCAGGAAATCGAGAGTGTAGGGGAAAGGAGGGGTTGGGAAGAATAAGATAAAGAGCAGGGAAATGAGTATAAGAATAAGAAATAAGTAAAAAAAGTATGGAAAAGAGGGAAAGTTAAAGTAAGGGTAATAAAATGTAGGGAATTAGGGGAAGTAAGGGAAAGTGAGGAAAAAAGAAGTATCGGAAAAAAGAAGGGTAATTATGAAAGGGGAAATGACGGAACGGAGAGATAAATAGGGAAGTAAATGTCGGGAGATGATGAGGAAATCGGGGAGTCGGAGAAAGGAGGGGTGGGGAATTAGGAGAAGTAAGGATAAAGAAAGTATTGGAAATAATGAAAGGACAAATAGGGAAAGTGATGAAAAAATCGAGAGTGTATAGGAAAGGAGGGGTGGGGAATAATAGGATAAAGAGCAGGGAAATGAGTATAATAATAAGAAATAAGTATAGAAGTATGGGAAAGAGGGAATGGTCAAATGAGCGACATAAAAAGTAGGAAATTAGTGGAAGTAAGAGAAAGTGAGAAAAAAAAGTATCCGAAAGAAAGGAGGGTAATTATGAAAGGGGAAATAACGGAACAGAGAGGTAATTAGGGAAGTGAATGTCGAAAGATGATGAGGAAATCGGGGGAGTTGGAGAAGTAAGAGGTGGGGAATTATGAGAAGTGTGGAAAAAGAGGGTATGGGAAAGAATAGCAGCAAAAATAGGGGCAGTGATAAGGAAGTCTGAAGAGTTAGGAAAAGGAGGGTTGGAAAAGAAAGGTAGAAAAAGTAGGGAAATATGAAGTGGGTAATTAGGGAATTGAGGGCAACGTGAGGAAAAAGAAAGTATGGGAAAGAATGGGAGAGCAAATAAGGAAATTGATGAGGAAATCGAGAGTGTACGGGTAAGGAGAGGTGGAAAATAATGGAATAAAGAGCAGAGAAATGAGTATATTAATAAGAAATAAGTAGAGAAATATGGGAAAGAGGGAAAGGTGAAGTAGGGCAATAAAAAGTAGGGAATTGGGGAAAGTAAGGAAAAGTGAGGAAAAAAGAAGTATTGGAAAGAAGGGAGTGTAATTGTGAAAGGGGAATTAATGTAACGCAGAATTAATTAGGGAAGTAAATGTCGAAGATGATAGGGCATATGATGAGTTAAGGAAAATGAGGAGAAAGGAAACAAGTCTGTGAAAATAAAGGATGGGACGCGAGAGAAAAGGAGGTATGGGAAGTTAGGGGTAATGAGGGAAGATGAAGTAGCAAAATTCAGAAAATGTGAAATGAGGCGACAGCAAATGAAGGTAGAGGAAATAGAAAAAGTGATGAGTTGGGAAGTAAGGGGTTGGAATGCATAAAACGGGGTATAAAAAGTAATGGTCAATTACGGAACTTAAATTAGGGGAAAGGAGGGGTGCGTGAAGCGAGGGAAATTAAGGGTTGCAATGAGAGTTAAAGAGGGGGAAATAGGGGATGTGAGAATATTGGTGGAAAAACAAGGCATCGAGAAACAAATCCCGGGAAGTAAAGGAGGGGCGTGAGGCGTAAGGCGGTATGAAAAGTTAAAGGTGATAAAGGAAGGAGAATTAGGGGAGAACTCAGGGGAAATTAGGGAAGATGAAGCAGCAAAAAGAGGAAGGTATGAAAAGTGAGGGGAAATTAGAGGAAGGGAAGTAAGAGACAGAAGGGGAACAGAGGGGAACATATATGAAAGGAGGGGGTAATAGGAAAGTGAGGAGAAACAAGGGGAGTGATGAGCAATGAGGAGGGGAATAATAGAGGAAATGAGGGGAAACCTAAGGGAAGAAGGTAGGTTTTATAAAAAAAAGGGGAAGTAAGTGGAATTTACGAGAGCGAAGGTAGGGAAAATTAAATGAGGGGGCATATGAGGAGTGAAGTGATATGTAGAAGAACTAGAAGAAATGTGGAAAGGGAAAATGAGGGGAAATTAGGGAAGAAGTAGGGAAAAACGAGGTATTGGAAGACTAGAGATAAAAAATATGGAATTTAAGATAATCGAGCGGAAATGTGGAGTGAGAAAGTCGAGTAAATAAGGGGAAGGAAAATAAGGGGAAATTATGGCAGAAAGAGTAGGGAAAATGAGAGAAGGGAGCGTATAATGAGTAAGAGAAAATGAGGGAAGAGGGAACAAGTTTTGATATCTTATTTTTTTCTTCTATTTTTAAATCCCCTATTTTCGCTTCAATCGTTCAGTGATCCTTTTTCCGTTAGAAACAGTTCTCTAGTTTCAGTTCTGTCCAATAAAACTCAAGAAGAATAAAATAGATCTAAAGATTTATCTTTCAAAAAAAAAAAAAAAAAAAAAAAAAAACTTCCGACCGGATTTGAAACCGAGCGTTCCGGAATGATTGGATAGTGTTTCTGAACTGACCTTGTCTTGTTGGAGACTGTGAACTGTTCCAGATTCTTCCTGGAGCAACCGGTCTGTTTTATAAAGTTGCTGCACCTTCGCCTATAGAAAAAAAATAAAAATAAAAATATATAATCACAAAATGATAGATATAAAGTATCTATTTGAAGGAGTCTCTATCATCAGACACTCGGTCGTCTACTGAGTCTCGCATTTCAGCTACTAGATTCCGGTTAAAAAGACGAAGATGTGTCTCGTTGACGACACCGGCAAAAGCACCGTTCTCGTCACTCGATACATTTCGAGAGAAAGGGTAGTGCACTTTGTTATATAATTAGCCACCTAGATTCTACAATTTTCTATCTCTCTCGCGTCTTTGGGAAATGTGACTTTATTATCTTCAGGTCTGGATAAAAGGCCTAGTAGGGTGGTCCAGATTTTCTTTTTTATATTTTATTGTTTTATTTTTTATTTACGATAGAGAAATCGAGTCTGTAGAGCAGGCCTGTCCGGCGAGGAGAAATTTATCCTCGCTGGTCAGGCCTGGCTGTAGAGGATTATGCACGGTGAGCGGAAAGTTCATTTTTAAAATTACATTATTGTCCTCCAGCCATTAACAACCAAATATAAGCCAAATATTTTTTTTAAATTTCAGAATAAAATTAAAATGTGAAATTTATTTGCTTATTCGAATTACAAAGTATGGTAAAACAAGATGAATTTTAAAATAAAAAAGAAGAGTTTCTAAGGAAAAAGTTTCATTTTATACAGAAAAATACGAATTGTTTAAAACAATACAGGAATGTTGAACAAAAAAAGTTAAATTTTCAATTAAAAAAGATAAACTTTTAACCAAAAATAGATAAATCAATTTTCAGTTAAAAATTAGGTCCTTAAAACAAACTAATTTTTTATCAAAATAGTCAATTTTTCAAGTAAAGAGATGAATTTTGAACTAAAATTATAAATTTTACAACAACGAAAAAAAAGAATTTTCAACAAATAGATATTTTTTAGGCAAAGAAGAAAAAAAATTGTAATCAAATTTTTGAATTTCTAGCCCAAAAGAGGAATTTTCTGTAAAAAAAGCAGATTGATTTTCAACTCACAAATATTAATTTTCCAAAAATTTTATTTCTCTATAAAAATAGACCAATTTTTAATAAAACAAACAGAGAAAAATTTAATTTACGGTTTACAAAAGTAATTATTAAGAACAAAAATTTTGTTAAAAAATTGAATTTTTTTATATTTAAAGTTATTAAAAATCATCGTTTGAATTTTAAATAACAATAATAGAAAAAAATATTTTTGAATGACCAATTTTTTTTTCAAATGTGTATAGTATTTTTTTAAATTACAAAAACGTTCTAAAAAAAGAATTTTTAATTGAAACAACATTTTTCATCGAAACTTCATTTTTTAAAGGTTATATTTTTATAAAATTATTATTATTTTTAATTTAAACAATAATTTTTTAAAAATTTTATACAAAAAAAAACAATTTGATTTTGATGAAAATAATTTTAAACCCACAAATATTAATTATCCAAAAATTTTGTTTCTCTATAAAAAAAGACCTATTTTTAACAAAAAAGAAAAAAATTGACTTTATAGTTTCAAAAAGTAATTATTAACAACAAAAAATTTGATAAAAAGTGATTTTTTTATGTTTAAAGTTGTTTAAAATCATCGTTTGAATTTAAAATAACAATAATAGAAAAAAATATTTTTGAATGAAAAATTTTCTTTTCAAACATGAATAGTATTTTTTTAAATTACAAAAAACGTTCTAAAAAAAGAATTTTTAATTGAAACGAAATTTTTCAACGAAACTGACTTTTTTTAAAGACATATTTTTATACAATTATTGTTATTTTTAATTTAAACAATATTTTTTTTTAGATTTTAACCAAAAAAACAATTTTATTTTGATGAAAATAAATTTAAAGCCACAAATATTAATTTTCCAAAATTTTTATTTCTCTATAAAAAAAAACAATTTTTTAATATAAAAAAAGAGAATAGTTGAATTTCCGGTAAAAAAAAGTAATTATTAACCGAACAAAACAATTTATATAAAAAGTGAATTTTTTATCAAACAATCGAATTTTTATCAAAAAAATATTTTTCGGTCGAGAAAGAAAAAAAAGTTCATTCCAATTTTCAAATTTTTCAAGAAAAAAGATAATTTTTTTAAAGAAAAAAGACAAATTTTGTATTATAAAAACATAAATTTCGAACCCAAAAATTCAGTTAAGAAATAATTATTAACAAGAAAAAAAACTAATTGTTAAATTTTTAACACAAAAATATCCCAGCCCAGAAGATTGTTTATCATTAACAAAAGCAAATTTTTAACTGAAAAAGATACATTTTGAACAAAAAATAGAAAAGTTTTATTTTCAGTTGAAAAATTTAATTTTTAAAGGCTTTTTCAAAATTATTAAATTTCTACCAAAATATTAAAATTTATAACTAAAGTAGTTCATCTTTTACCCAAGTAATTGAATTTGGATTTAAAAAGAGAAAATATTTCAAAAAAATTAAAAAATATTTTTATTTTTAAACAAAACAATTGCAATTTTAATAAAAACAG
>JAAAKG020190663.1:0-24704 GCA_010014905.2 Druon quercuslanigerum
TAGCTATAATGACCGGGGGGGGGCGGAGTAACCATTAGTAGTTCTGATTTTTTTCCTAAAAGAAATATTTTTCTTCTTAATTATTTCAATTAACTACATAACCCAGATAGCAGCAGAACATTTTGATGTTCAAATTATACAGAGCAAAAAATTTGTTTTGACATGTGACCTACTGTGATCGCAGCACGTCAGATGTAAAAAGAATTTTTTTTCCTCATATTTTTATTTACATTCTTTAATAAAAAACATTAAATTTTTCAAAAACCGATGTAAGTTTAAGAATTTACCGTACTTTTGAGTTTTTTTATTTCATCATAACCATGATGTATTTTTGTGAAACGAAAATCTGAAGTCATTAAGCCTGAAGGTGATTGTCAATATCATGAAGTCAATGCCATGAAAAAGTTTTTTTAATTGTTATTCTGTCATAAGAGGCATCGTAGACACATATCCATTTTTTAATTTTAAAGGGACTAAGCAGCAAGCCTTCATTTGAATCTAATTTAAATTTCGTAAAAATTCTTGAAGAATACGTCACAGTTTGGTTACATAATTTATAATTCCGCTTGCCTAAGATTCATATGATAATATCAATAACACAGCGACTAAATTTAGGACAGAGTCATTGTGATATTAGTGTGATAAGTAGAAAATGTGTAATGGAAAATAAATCAGTTATCTATTTTTTTTATAATATGAAGATTATATCTCTGATATTTAGTTGAAGAAAAAAGAACAGATTTGTAAATGCATTGTTGTACCTGCTCTTAAAAATTGCATTAATGCTACATTGAGCACCTCTCAATACAATTATTTAAAAAAATTAGGTAAAACGCGCCACAATATGCGATATATAAGAGAAAGTAGAATGTTCTGACTATAGTTTAGAAAAGTAGTATTAAAAGATAAAAAAAAAACTTTTTTTGATACACTTTAGTGCCTGCCAAAGATCAGTGAAAAGCTATATTTCTTTTTACTAGTGCTTAAACAAAAGAGCAGTTACACCTTCAAGTAAATTCGGCTTTTGCTTATTCTTAACCGGCACTAAAGTATTTAAAAAAATCAATCTATCATCCGCAAGTTTCTTATAAGTTTAAAACGCTGAAGCATTTTTGTTGCTAGTTGAAAAATCCGCGTCCTATAAAATATCAGAAATGACCAGAAAGAACAAGGAAATAATTGTTTTAGAAATTATTTGACGCATAAAAATAATTTTCAAATGAATTTAGATACAAAAAATACAATTTTATAATTAAGCATTATCAAAAAAAAATCTCTTTTAGATCACAGTTCTTATATGCGTCTTCATATTCTGAATTTTTTACTTCATTAAGTGTGGTTAAAGATTAGGTTTCTCAAAGCTCTAAAATGAAGAAAAAACTACAATCCTTTTTCCAGACATTTTTGTCTATCTGGCGTTTTTATGCTAAAAATATAATTATTGTTTTTACAATACTTGTTATGGATAAAGCGACATATCCTACAAGTCTTCTTTCCTATTTTTACGTATCTCGCGTTTTTTATTCCATTGAAAAACGGTTAGAAGACATATTATAGGATTTTTGAAAAGCTCTAATTCCTCATTGAGGCTTTTTTTAGTATTTTGTGTCGTTTGGTTTCAGAATTCTAATGCTATGATGTCAAATTTCGACCAATTCTAATACTTTCTCAATCGTAAATGATGTTAATGTAAATCAAATTTTAGTCGTTAGAAAAGTTTGTTAAAAAAAATCTAAATTATTTTCTTACAGGGGAACGTGGTGGTGATCCAGCGTCATCCCAAAGTGGACTTCCTGCATATGATCCAGGTGATTAGAAAACAAAAATAAAATGGCAAAAAATATTATTCTTTTCTGTGCCAAGGTGGTCCGGGTGCTTATAATTGAGCTGCGATATATTAGATTTAATTATCTAATTCTCCTGAAATAGCCACTTCGGCTAGAAATTTCAAGGAAAGCCCCCTGATTATAAGCATTTGAATATTTTTATGAAAAGAAGTTTGCTAATTGTATAGAAAATTCATCCACATACTTAAATTAAAAAGGTTGGCTTTTAGCTTCCTTAAGAAAGAAATAGGTCCCGAGATGCAGACTTTAGCCCATCTTGTACAAATTTGCAGTATGGATATCTATCAGTTGCATTTTTTAAGCGATTAAAAACTGTATTTTTTTAACAGTACGAGAGAATATTTTGGCGGTCGGCATTAAGGATAACGCTGAAGTGTGTGACGAAAATGGATTTCCAGTTGGGATATTCCGTGGTGAAAAGATTTATAAAATAAAACCACCTCTAAACGGTAATTTAAAAAATAATTCACTATCTGAAACAAATTTTATTAAGAATCCTGCCGAAATATTTATTTTCTACCCAATTATGCAGCGATCCAAAGACTGGTTCAAGGATGTTGTGGATGCCCAAAACCTGCACCACCATCCCCTATTCCAGGTATGTATATGAATGATAATTCTCAACTCCTTAAGTTGAAAGAAGTGTCTAACGCCCCTGGCCAATTGAAAATGTTCTAAGAATTTCATATTCTTTAAATTATAATATAATACAAAATTTTATTCCGTAAATTATTGCTGTAGAAAAAGTAACTTGTTTTTGCGTAAGGCATAGCGAAAATAATATGTTTCAATATTTCAGCAGCTGAATGTCTTATTCACTTGCTGTTTACCAATAATTGTGATATTACTGTGATTTCTCTAAGTCGGCGTAAAGATAAAAATTATTTAACAAATCAGAAAATATCAAAGAATTATTAATGGATAAAAAAAGGAAAGAAGACAAAGCAGTAAACATCGAATAACTGATTACCAAATTCTGAACTAAGCGAATTTTATAATTATTCAAATTCGTGCAATTAGTAAAAGCGATTGATTAAAAAGTGTTCCGAGATTTTGTTTACAATACTTTAATATTGCATGAGTACCGACCAGTAGACGTTAAACATCTGGCGAAATGATTCGACACTGAGAGAAATTTCAACAGATTAATTCACGGAAGTGCTTCTTGATTTCATTCACGCTTTGGCGCAAGAACTAAAATCTCGAAATTCATTCTTTTAAAGCAACAACTGTTAACCTAAAAGTAAGGGTGCAGAGCTCTTAGTTCTTACTCCAATGCATAAATAAAATCAAGAAGCAGTTCCGTGAAATTAATCTCTTAAAATTTATCTCCATGAACATGACCTTGTTTGATCATGTATCTTCATTAGTGTTAGAAGACGGAGAATTTATTACAATTGAAAATAATCAATTACTATATTTTTTTAATCAAGCTGTTACAACAGAGGAAATCATACCTAAAAGCTCTTACACGGTGGTACAAGATAAAGTTATATTTGCAATATATGGGGAGACTACGTTGTGGAGGAGGGTGCGTGAGTGACCATTGCGACGGGTACATCCTCCGCCAACAGGTAATTGGAATACCCAAAGAGAATTAAAAGAAAGTATATAATAGAATTAAGCCTCATGAGAATTTAATGAATGATAGCATATTTTTTCATGAAAGATATTTTCTAGAATTTCACTTGATTTATTTATTTTTAAATAAATAAATTATAAGCTAATAAATTTACTTGTTTCTAAAATGTTGTTTTCAAACCATTATTTTATTGAGGTCGGCCTTAAGAAAACTTAGTTTTGACAATATAATATGGTCCAGTCGTAGCAAATATTTTTTCTGAGAAAATAAGCTTTATTATATTAAAGTATTATTCTTTAATCTTCGTTTGAAGCAATTAAAAATAACTGTTTCGAAAACGTAATTTGTTCAAATAAAAGTTCTTTTCCGTTTCAAATTGTTACCATGAAATGAAAAGTTTTATTATAAAAACGAAACATGCTAATATTCACTTGTCTCCAAATAATTATCAGAATATCATTGTTTGAGACCCATACACTTTTTTTTAGTACATTGAAAAAAACAGAATATATGCTTCGCACTGCCAGTTGTAGACTTAAATTTTAACTATATTTTTTAATAGCTTATATAATAAGATTACCAGTTTTTACCATATTAAGTAAATAATGTTGGATAAGCGATAACAAAAACGGTAAATATACATGTTTTCTCTTCCCGACAGCTCAAAATGGTGAAGCTCATCCGCACAGATCATAGAACAACAGAATAAGGTTGATGATGCCTCAAAAGTTTGGTTGAAAATAAAAAAATACAAATCAATGTTAAACAAGCAAAATAAATCAAAATGTTGAGCATTAAACAAATTCTTTTTCGATAACCATGTTCTTGAAATATCTTTTATGTCTAAAGAAGCTATTTTGTTTCTGGAATTTAGCGAACAACAGAATTTCTGTAAATATCGATAACAATAATATTCGATGGGAATTACTCCCAAAAATACCTTGCACTTTTCTTTGTTTTTGGGAATTATCAAATTGCCTATCAACAGGCTAGGATTTTGAACCCAAAAAGAAATGTTCCGATAGAGGAAAAACTTTACTTCATGAATAGTTGTTAAAAAATTGCAAAACATCACACGCCCACCACGTGTCCTAAATTTGCCTGAAACTATTGCGAAACTGATGACTGCCAATAATACTATTCCTCATTCTTCATTAACTCTCTTGCTGCATTTTTTAACAAATCTTATACATAAAAGTCGTAAATTACAAGAATTTAATTTTTTGTCACATTTTAATTTACTTTGAAACATGATAAAACTTTGCAGTCTAGTGACAGTTTCTCGAAGGACGAACCATTATTTATTTACAGACTTTTAAGCAGAATACTTTTTATGACTCAATTCTTCTTTTATTATTTTGATTTTTTATGCAAAGATAAAAAAACGTACAACCGAAGATAATTTTAAAAAACCGATAACAAAATTCTTTTGAAAAGTATTGTGTAAGGGCCCTGATTATGTATAATTAATTTATAACCACTCGATCGATTTTATTTAGAACAGTGTTATTTTTCTGAACCTTTTGCAAAAAATCAACAGACAATATTTTAAAGAAAAAAAGAAACAGTCTAGGTCACGTTAAGAGTTTCTCAATATGGCTTTCTTATTTTTGAATAGAGTTATAAATTTTACATTATCTTTAGAGGCCTAGTTTTTGGTAATCACAAATAATTTTAATGTTCTATGAAAAATTAGAAAACTTAACAAACTGAAAAATTTTTTAAATAAACGAAAACTAAACTCAGAGTCATTTTAAGACAGTAAACAATTTTAAGTCTTCTTCACCTTACAGATAATATCTTGTAAAGGAATATGTACATTCTACATGTCAGCTTACAGAGACAAATGTCAAAGAAATACTCTTTTCATGAAGTACAGTTTTTTTTACTATTTTTTGCATTCGCTGAAAATGGAAAGTTTTATTATATAATAACTAACATACTTTATTTATTTAATTTGTATATAGAAAATAATGGATGAAATTATCATCTTCTGCATTTTCGGTGTTTAAATTCACTTATATTCTGATTGTATCGTTACGGTATGTAAACTAAAAAATTAATTACAACCTAGTATTGCAATATAATTGGCATTTGTATACCTTTTTATAACAAATTTTTACATTTTTATTTATGAGAATGTAATGTAATCGTCCAAATTTTCAATCTCTGGTTTTAACGTATCTTTACGTTTTGGTACCCACAGAGTCCGAAAATCGTAGCTTTTTGTCGGTGCCTGGCAGCATGTATGTCTACATTTATGTCTGTTGCATGTGTGTATATTTTTCCGTCAATATGTCTGTATGTATGCCTGTATCTATGTCTGTCTGTGCTTGTTTGTAGTTCTGCCTGTATGTCTATCTCTCATTCTGTCTGTCTTTTTATATGTCTGTATGTTTATACGTCTGTATATATCCTTAAATGAGTGTTAAACCAAAACTAAATTTGGAAATATTTGTCCACTCGAACTAGCCTTTGATACACTTTGTAAGTATTAGGTACAAAAAAAGTTATATACAACTTTCTACTTTATATAAAATAGATGTATTTTGATACTATTCTCATAAAATTTGTTAATTTGACATCAATTTAAAAAGTTGGATCATTTTCATTATCAGAAAGATAATTTTTTATGAGTTTCAGAATCCGTCAAAAATTCTGGTACACGTTAAAAAGACTTGCAAATTATCCTAATGGCATTTTTAATTAAAAAAAATTATAAAAGTTCTTTGCCTTTTAACATTTTAAAAATTTTCAAACAAGAAAAAAAAATTTAAATGGGTTAAGAAATATCAATCCAAGTTTCTATTAAGTATATAAAAGTTGGATCTTTTTCAACATTGAACACAGATTATCGATTGTCTTAATAAGAATGTAACTGTCAAAGCCTTAGATGATTTGAGAAGCTTTTTAAAAATAAATGGATAGAAAAATTTCTGTTTGCATTTAAGGCTATAATTACTCAGAGGTTGACATCGCAGTTTTCGGTTTAAGCAATAATATTTATGATATATGAAAAAATGTTTTGGGCATTAAGCCTCCCTGAAAAATAATATCTAAATGCCAAAAAATGCTTGTATTGACACCTTTAATTGTCATCAAAATTTCGTTTAATGAACATTTTTTAATATGAGAAACTTTTGTTTTTTACAGAATCTCTTCTTTTCATCTAAAGAAATATATGATTACCAAAAAAATTGCTATTCGACATCGCATAGCCATAATTATCATTGTATTAAGCGCTTCTTATGCAGAAAAGCACTGCTTTTGGCCTTTTACAACTTAAAGGGATCTTTCTCTAAACAAAGTAATATTTTAATAATATTCATAATAATTCTAATAATAAAGAGCCTGAGTGGCACAGTTAAATAGAGGCTCGGACTTCGCCTTAAAGGTTCGGTGTTCGATCCCTGAGCCTGTACCTGTGAAAATTTTCCTATGTGCCTTTACCGAGGTTCTGGTGGTTCGGAACCCACCTTGATCTGTAGGTCCCCCATCGTTTACTTGACTGCTATTAGTCCATAAGTGATATGGTAAAAACCAGGCTTTGTCCAATATGTCGGGGGCACACTGCTCTCTTCAGATCTCTTCATTGCATTACAAATGCGTCCGTGCCTGATGATATATGCCGTGACAGCCCCATGCAAAACTATTCTAAATATATGAAAATCCAACTGTAACCAAAAATACCTTTTACATCTACTGAACTTGTAGATATTGGCCTTGAATTAAGACTTGCCTCTATCTGACAGAGAAGGGTGGACATATTTTCGCTATAAAGATTTGAGGGTAGACCTCTTCTCGCACCAAATCGTTTAAATGCAGCTGAAAACGAAACCAGGGTAGAATCGCTCACTAATTCTAAATAGATGCCCTTGTGGCTAAGCAGAGAAAAAGATCTATATAAGCCTAATGTGATTTGTAACCACGTCCAATACCTGATTTAACGAGAAAAGGTCCTGCATAATTAAGTTCACTATGTTCCAACAGCCTCGATCTTCTCACCCTAGCAGTTAGTAAGTCACCCATCCTTTGAGATGGAATTTTTACTCCTTGTCTAACACAAGTTATAAATTGGTTAATTATATGACGAACTGAGTCACGCGCCTTTATTGTCCAAAAATTTTGTCGCAAAATATGCAAAGTGAGCTAAGGACCCCCATGTAATGATCTGAGATGCGCCTGTTCTATTATTAAATTCGTAAGCCGATGTCTAGGCAATTTTATCTGATGTTTCGTATCATAGTAAATATGTGCGTTTTCCAAACGTACTTTTACTCTTAAGAGCCCATTTGTACCAAGAAATGGGCCAATCCTTTTTAAATAAATAGCTACATTGCAGAAATTATTATTCTGAAGAGCTTTTATTTCTGCTGAAAATTCTTTGCTTTAAAAAAATTTAAACCAGAAGGTCTTTGCTCTATTAATTTCTTCGCACGTTAAAATTCTTCGTTTAGGTTTTTTCCTGCGATTTATAAGAAGATAGATAAATCGACAACGAAGGGCAGTTATTCGAACTAGCTTTAGCTATAATGAAACTCTTTTTGAAAGTTTTTCCAAGGAAGATTTCTCTATTTTAATAACATTGAGACGAACTTCGTTTTGTTTTAATTTTGCCTTGATCCTTTTTGCGTAAGTCGATGGACATTTTTTTTTCTAAATCTTCGACTGACATATTTGGTCAATATTTAGAAGTCTAGTTTAAAAAAGGAGGACCGTTTCACCACAGTGAATGCTTTAGTAATTCTTCTACAGTAAGAACCTGAGAGACACAGTCTCTAGGATTCAAGACCGTAGGAACGTGATTCTAATTAGCCTCAGGAATACTTGCCTGTATCAAGGAAACTCTATTTGCTACAAATGTAGGCCAGGTAGATGCTGGTTTACTTAGACACGATAATACTATGGTTGAGTCTGTCCAACAATATATGGAATTAGTTTGTAATTTAATTTCTTTCGCAATTTGTTTCAGAAACTTAGATAATAGTAAGGCTGCACACAGCTCTAATCCAGGAATACTGGTAGTCAAAATGGGAGCTATTTTTGACTTTGCTATCAAAGGAGTTGAATTAATAGCTTTCTTATGATCAACGAAACTTAAATAAAGTGCTGCCCCATAGGCTTAGGTAGAAGCATCAGCAAATTCATGTAAATTGCACAGATCGTAAATTCTTGCTTAATTTATTTCATCGCAGAATTTTTAGATTTTTAAGCAAAGGTGAATCTGTATAATATTGTTATAAGCGCTCTTGTAGATCTGGGGACAGTATCTCATCCCAATCTAATTCTTAAAACCAAAGCTCTTGCATAATACATTTTGGTTATAATAATAATGGGAGCTAACCTTCCATGAGGATCCAAAAGTCTGGCTATAAGAGAAAGAACTATTCGTTTCGTAGCAACACCAAAGTGTTGCGTATTTCCAGAAATTAAAAAACAGTTCGAGTTTAAACACCAGCTTAAACGCAATATCTTTTTTGTTTCATCTTTATGTTTACCGAAATTGACTACCTTGTTTTTAGGCATAGGTTCATTTAATTTAATTAACCTAGGATTATTAGCTTACAACTTACGCAAATGAAATTTTTGTTTTTCGAGTAACATCATTAGTTCCCTTTGCAGTTGTAGGCTTATTGTTTTAGAACTCTATTTGACAAAAAAGGGGATGAAGCCATTAGGTAGCCATAGGTAACGGTCAGCAATTGATATTCAACTAGTTGTCTTGAAGGTCCGCGGAGACAAAATATTTTTTGTAAGTCTGTATCTTTCGGGTTTACTAGAACTTGACGATACATTTTACTAATGTCTGCCGTCATTTCGAAACGGTAATTTCGCCATCGTAAAATGACAGCCGTTTAATCATTCTGAAGTTTTGGACCAACCATTAGCAAATCATGAAAGGATTTCCCAGAAGAAGTGGAACTAGATGCATTAAAACTGCTCAAACGGAAGTAGTTCTACTAGTCTCGTGAATTAAAGGATATTGAGGCAAATATACTGGCGGGCAATTCAATAGAGTTCGTTTACCATCACCTGAGAGTCGTCGCATATGACCGAGTGTCTTGTAATCGTTAAGAAATTCTTCGTATTTCTTGGCTAAATTAGGAGTTTTTAAGAGGCGTCTTTCTATACTATAGTCGATTTCTTAAAAGGAGGAAATTGATCTAGCTCTCTTAATGTACTTTGTACTTTAAAAAAATTCACAGAAAATTATAATTCCTCCAAACTAGTTCACGATAGTAAACGTAAGTATTCGAGAACTACACATCATTCACTAAAATTGCGCGATTTGAAAATATCTAGAAATTTGTCATGAATGACTTTTTTATAGGACGCTTATTTTTTGATTAAACAGTAAAAAAATGGAATTGAAATAAAAAAATTAAATTTGTGGAAAAAAGACACAAGAGACGAACAAAATTTAAAAAAAAGTTTAACAGGTTATTTATAAACTCTGGTTATAAAAATATATTAAATGTAACAAAATATACTTTACGAAAAAAATTATATCTACATACATGTATTTTAATTAAATACATTTTCCGAGGTAGCTAAGAAATCAATTTAATTAAAACTATGAAACAAATATTAAAGTATTCAATAAAAATAATATTTTCAGGTTATTTTTTAAAATCTGAATCATCCCCTGTCCGAGGCACATAAATAAACATAATATACATTTAATATGATAGAGTTGAACGTAATGTAGAAAAGTAAGTGATGAAAATTTGTTCTTTGAAGCGTTTCACTAGGTGCCTGGGGAAGACATGCCCGTTTTTGATATAATCCCTCGATCTCAGTATTTCGCTGAAGAAGTGATGCCCGTGGAAGACTTGTCCAAGATAACCCCTTCTTGAGGTAAGTCGTCATTAAACTGTGGAAGTGATGCTCTGATTATCCTTAAAGTTAGGGGAGAGATGCCCAAGGCAACCATGCTACTGTGGGAAGCAATGCCTGGGGAGGCCTTTTTCTTTGGGACATTGAATGATATTTATTGATTCTCTTTAAATGTTCTTTATAACACATGTTATAAATAAAAAATCTCTTTAAACATAAATGATTTCTTGTTCAATTTTTCGTCAAATTTGACACAAGATAAAACTTTAATCTCGTAACATTTTCTTTTACGACGAGTTATTATTTACCCACAGCCTTCTAAGCAAAATACTTTTTTTAAGTTCACCTTTGTTTGAATAACTGAAACTTTCTACTGAAAACTAGAGAAATGTACAGCAGTTAAAACATTTTTTAATCGGATTCAGAATTCTTTTAAAAAACGTGAAGAATTATGAAAAATTATTCATTTATAGCCCCTTTCCCCATTTATGTACTGAAAATTTGTTCTATTTTCAACATTTACCATTTTTGAAAGATATTTTTATTAAGATGCTCAGTCTCAAATTAGTTTATCTACTATCATTAATTAATTAGTTGTTTCCAATATTGAATTAAAAAATTTTTTGAGTTATCGATTTAATAACTTATTACTAATCCTTAGTTGCTTACATTTGCCGATAAAACCTTCAAGATTACACTAGTAATTAGAAAATTTTAAAAATTTGGATTCAGAGAGGCAATAAAGTATCGTTTACGAAAGAAAAAAATCCATAGTATAAACATTAACTTCTTGTGACACTTAAGTTCGTCCTCACATCGAGCAAATAATTTTCACAAAGTGCGCTAGATAATTGCAATTTACTTTTTAAAATTAGAAAAATTTGACAAGGTAACAAGTTTTGAAAATAGAAAACCGCACTCCGTTGAAAGATAGTTGATAAAGACCATGAATGTGTATAATTAGTTTAAAGGACATTCACCCACTCTCATTTTAAGATTGTCAAAAATGCTTATTCTTTTTAAAACTAATTAAACAATCCAAAGGAAATGTTTTTAAATTTGAGGCAGTTTATTTTACATAGAAAATTTTATAGTTTGACCTATTTATTGTATCAATAGAGTTAAAAAGGTGAGAGCTTCGCCTCGTTTTCCTAACCTTTTATATTTTTCAGGTTTTGCATACTCTTATCTTTTCCTAATTTATGTATGTACAGTCTTAAATAGTTTTTCTAAACAGATAATTAGTTTTCTACTATTGAATTGAGTTATAATCAAATATATGTGGATTTGCACTAGTATTTACTTAAATGTTGTCATTTTTGATTCAGAGAGGAAAAAGCTTGAAAAAAAATCTTTGATTTTTTATGTATCTCTGGCAAAAATAAAACTCTTTACTGTCGTGAAATTTTGTTATGCAGCAAATTATTATTTATAACAGCCTTATAAACAATATATTTTTCATAAGACTTCGCTGCCCTATAAGCTACTTAATTTTTTATTTGAAAATTTCATTTTTTACATTTAAGACCAAAACTACTGATTTCGTAAAAAAAAAAATGATTAATAAAAATGTTATAGCTCTTTTCTAGGTAGGTGTTCTTTTTAAACGAAACGACCACGACGTATCATAAAAAAAAATTTATATTATTAAAATTGTTGATACTTTTTGAAAGTACAATTTTTAATCGTGTTTTTTCCATCTTGCATAGTTTGACTGAAAAATGACCATTTGAGCTGATTTTTTTTCATGATTTAACTATTTTTTTTAATAAACAAAAAAATTATTAACAGAAAATATAACAATTCTATGCTAGGTTAAACATATACCTTCATCAGTTATAAATTTATATTTTATTAAAAATGGATCTTTTTAATTAATGTTTTGTTTATTTGGCTAAACATATAACCATATTTGTTTAATATTTCTTTTTTGAAAATGAATTATTTACTAAAAATATAGCTATTTTATTTTTAGCAAATAATTGTTAAAAATAAAACTATTGACTAAAATTCATATGTTGATTTTGAAGTCAACTGCAGTAATGAATTATAGAAACTATAACAGTTACCTATACATGTTGCAAAAAACTGATAGAGAATTTTTATCAAGATAACCCATTTGAAAAAAGTCACAGATGAAATTATTCTAACTTTTGTGGACATGGCATGCAGTAGTTGCAGCAGTCTAACCGTTACCGCTTTTTCTACTTAACGAACAAGGCAACTCGCGGGAAGTAATCTGCGCGATTATAGTCAGACAATCCATTAAATTTTCAACATACATTATTTCAATTAAACTAATGCAAACCTAAATCAAATATTTAAAACAAAAGTTCGTTTTCTATAATTGTTCTATGAATTGTAGAAAGCAACACTTAGCCCCTTTGAACGACTGTGCTCGTAAACGCGGTTTGCCAGACAGCATCTCAGGTTTAGTGGAAGCGCGATGCACAAGAGCTCCTTATTCATACCGAAATTGTGATCAGAAACCATATCACTCAGGCGTAATGAAACATCCTTGTTTGCCGAAAGTTTCAATTTATACTGGTAAAAACAAGCCACTATATTCAGGACAACAGAAACGTCATCATACATGGTCACGGGATCGTGAACCTAGCCCCTATGTCTGTTTTATGACAACTTCCAATGCACACAAAAATCCTTATCATAGACGTTCTCATATACACGGATTTCCAAATGTGTAACTTAGGACATTCCTTATTTATCATCTAACGACATTCCAAGACACGAATATCCGTACATACACAATCCCTATTTTCCAATGACTCCGTTAAAAATACAGAATATCACGATACCTACTATCAGATAAGTGATATTAACCATTAGGTTCTTACTGACTTCTAGCATTTGTACTCGCACCCAGCTCACCGAACAGAAGCCGCGATGATCGAGACGAAAGGAAAGCGTCATACGACCACAGTTATCTAGAAGCGTTATACAAGAATATAATTTCTGAACAAATACTGAAAAATTCGGATGCAGAAGGTAATTTAGAATCCCCAGCCGTAGAATTTTCAGCTACTGGTTTCAATGAAATTAAAGCTTCTTTTCTAGTTGACACCGCTGCCGACAATAATATTATAAAATCAGATTCCTTAAACCGAGAATAACTGGTAGATAAAAATGAATCCATAGACATATCGGAACTGGCTCAAACTAAAATTAAACTATAGACACAATAAAACTGCCCTTAGAAACTTCCATGGTCACTTTTCATATTGTCGTTCCAGATTTTTCTATGAGTACAGATGGAATTTTAGGAAGAAATTACCTCCATCAAGAAAAGGTTAAAACTTAATTTTGAAAAAATGATATAGTTACAAATTCAAACCCGTCAAAACCTTTTCCTTTTATGAAGAAGAATCAAAAATTTTGTAGGATCAGATAATAGATAATAGAGATACATGATCAAAACGAAAATTTACTATGAAAGACACCAATGTCTTTGAACTAGATAGTGAAACGGAAATCAATCAAAAATTCAATTCAATCATAGCCCAGAATGAAAATAAAACAAATAAACCTAAAAGTCCGAAGGAATTAAACGAAAGAACTAGTGCAGAAAATAATCATGAAAGTTTTTCAGAACAAACTTCTTAAACGTAAATCAATCAAAATTCTAAGAGCAAACCTGCTAGATAACTCTATTACGGAAGACTTACTTTCGCGTACGATAAAATGCCCGACGCTTGTCGGACCACTTCGTTATGAGAAGAAACGACTAAAGAATCTAAGGATAGGGTTATTAAAACCACCCAGAACGCAAACCAAAATAAAATATATTACCGAACGGTTGGAAACATAGCACCCTACCAACATCTTTACCAATCATATTAATATGTGTTTCTTTGTACTGAAAGAGAAACACCAAATCAATTATTGTTAACACTGTATCACTCTAGATATATATATAAAATAATTAGAAATTGAGTTGATGATTCTGAATAAATCTATTTAATTACACGTTTTAAATATAGGCAAAGAAACAGTCCAAAATTTTATTCATTTTTATTGGTAATATTGAAAACATTTATTTAAATCAAAATGCAAGCTAGAAAATTGTTTTAAAAAAGTAAATTATTCAAAAGCGCGTTTAAAAATTCAAGGGAATTGAGCTCAATGAATCAAATAAATTTATTAATCTGAACCTTTCAGGTCAAGAAAATTAATTTCTTGAATGTTGAGAAAAACATTTTTAATGTATTTAAGGTGTTTGATTCTTTGAATTAATAAAAGACATCTGTCTGGATTGAATACGGATTACTATTTTGCAGGAAAAGTTTCCTAATACTAAACAATGGGACTTAGGTGAAAACGATTGAAAATGTAATTAAATTCGAAAATACCAAAGTTAAACAAAATTGATATCTCAAGAATAGAAATTCGCTAGTAGTAATTTGTCGAATAAATTCCATGTGCAAATAAATTCATATAAACTTGTGTTAAATATAATACAGATTTTATAACCCTGGATGCATGGAATTGTTATATATTGTTAAGTATGTAGAATAAAAATTAGTCATAGGAATTTTGGTGTTTAATGCGAAACCATGCAGAAAAAACTTATTATAAAGTGGTGCTGAAAGTAAAATATCTCTATCTTTTGAATTTTCTCAAAGCATACAAAAAAATTTCAATTAAAAGATTATAATCACTAAAAATTCAAATAATCACTTTAGCCTTTATAGTATCATTTTAGTAACTTTCAATACACGATAGCATACGTGTATAGAAGTGAGAGCAGTAAACGACAGTGAAACTCTTATACTGAATTGTATAAATCATCTAAGAAATTATACAGCAATAATGAATAAATCAAGATTGATGATTATTTCCTATTTTTCTGAATCCCTATATTTAATCAGTTGCAAAGTCTCTAAAAAATACAAAAAATGTAATCCCTTAGTCTTTTTTAGATGAAAAGGAATAAAATGACAAAAACTTCCTACGCTTTCATCAAGGAAAATAAATAAATTAAGGAGGGAAAACGAAAGAAACTCTAAAAATTTTCCTGTTAAAATGCTTTACCAGAGGTGCCTGTTTCCATGACGGACACATGGAGACAGGACATGATATAAACATGACAGCATGATGCGTCATCCTAATATTTGGACTTGTTAAGGCTGTTTCCATCAGAAAAAGAAGAATCTCCAATTCCATGCAAAGAAAAGCTGTACATTATTTTGCGTATGATGGATGTATCATTTTATTATGACTGCCTCTTACATGCAAATTAATCTTTTCATAATAAGGCTCCTCCTGGATATCAGAAGGAACGCCTACAAGGAGTGCAAAATGGTAACTACTTCATCACCGTGAAAGCAACGCCTTTAATACGAGATGAGTCAGAAGCTACATTTGGATTGCAATGGGAGAATACCTGCAGACCAAGTTTTACATCTACAAATCATCATCAGCGACAAACTCCATAATGTGGATAAAGACTACACGAGCATTTCAGAATCTTGAAAGGAAAATGTTTCTTGCTAATCAATCATGTAATAAGTTATAAAATTGAAATCGGATAATCAATATAATAAATTCCTAAATACAAACAAATAGAGTTTAACCAACATATTTCGGTAAAACAGAAGAAAACAAACATTTCAATATGTGTAGGTGAGTAATTTTGCCTAAGCAATTTTATGTGATGGATTAAGAGAATTCATTAGATAGGCTTAGAAAAGAAATAACTTTTCTATGTTAATTTTGAGAGAAGTGTTATCAGAATTGCTATCATTGTTACCAATGACTGATAACCTAACTAAAACTATATTATAATTTTCTAGTTGTGCTAGATATAAGCGCCCGCAGTGAAAAAAACACAAGATGTAAGAAGTAAGAAGCTGATAATCATGATAGCCACTGCATGTGTGTGCTGAGTGGATAAGTCACCAACACGTTTGCGAGCAGATACTGTAAAATTTGGCTAAGGCATAATAGTAGAGTATGCAATGGAATCATTTAACTTTGTGAACTGGCCTTTTATATTAAAATCCACTAAATACTAAATTTCAAAAGTAAGTCAAAATTTATATATGTAAATTGGGAAGCCCTAATATTATTAAATACAAACTGTCTGCTTTCAAACTAAGATATGCATCTAAAATAAAAGAGAATTTAAATTTCATTTTGATTTATATCGTTGGCTCAAGGCATACACACGTATTTATTCATAATGAACTCTTGTAATACACAAGTCTTTGTAGAATTATGATCAAGCATACAAGACTACCTATACAACTGCTACTACAAAATGTCCAAATATTAAAGTCAAAAATCAAACATTGAGCAAGACAATTTGGACTGCAAATAGGATTAAGGAAACCCACTACACAGTTTTGAACATATTAAAATCATCGAGGATGATGATCATTCTAGAAAGGGAGCACTGTTATATCCAAAAATTTTACAATTTTGATGTAACCCTAAAACTAGGCGCAACCTACCTTATCTCACGCGAAACAAAGTAGTACCACCAAGTATAAACGAGCGCCTTAACAGTTCTTTCTGAGTTTAAACATAACTATGGTAACTGTATTGAGGTCGGAAATAAAGAAACCACAAGATATATGCAAACTTACCAAGAAGAGATAAGAACTCAAAAAATACTGATGCTTGATCCTTAAAACTGTAATTCAAGATTCTATCATTATAGTATAACTATAATTATAACTATCATGAATACGAATGTATTTATATTTCATATGGTTGAAAACCATGAAACAGCTAAATGCAATCATGTGAAGTATAAACACACACGTTAACATAGATTAAGTATTAGGATTTTAATAAAGCTTTATAGTCCTATTCATTATTGATGGTAAAATACTTAGTGGAATAGCAGATGTATAGTCGGACACACTCTAGTCGAAAGTTTTCGATTAGAGCTATCACGTATAGTTAAGTTAAAATGCAATACTTGTATCCCTAAAAGGTCAAGATTAGAGATGCACGATCGTTGCGGCCAGCGGTAGCTATTAGTCATCGTATGTCACAACAACGCTAGCAAATATCAAATAACATGTAACCGATCGAGAAAAACTCAAGGGACCACCGGAAGTATTAATAGACGGAGTATAAATAATCTTCAAGTGAAATTAAATTTTATAAACGTACGTGCCTCGCGAAAACTAATCTGGAACGTGATTTTTCAAAACTAATCCAGAACGTGCTTTTTAAAAAATTATCAGGAACTTGCTCGCAACTCTAAACCTATCTCTCAACATACTTTAAAGTTCAAACTCAAAATAATAACCGTGTTAGAGTTGAGTACTTAGTCATGTCAACTGAAACTATCGGTCTTCGCCAATTGAGTATTTCTTGAATGAATCCGCGGTGCTAACTTTTGTAATAAGAATTCAAGTGTGGATTGGAAAGCTGCTTAAGGCCCCGTATGGCACTGCTAACAGTAAATCGTTATTGTGCATTGTTTTCACTAAACAAACATCCGGTAAGGTTTCGTCGCTGTTCTACGATAACAACGGAGATCCAATCGACAGAGAAACACTTTCTCGCCCTTTCTTAAAGAGAAAAAGTACATGTAAGTTAATATTTGTAACTAATAATCTGCTCTTTGACTTTATAATGCATCTATTTTACTCTAACCATCTCTCCTCATTTGAAAATACTGAGGTTAACACAGCTCCCATAGAACTGAAAAGTGACAACATAGCCACAAACAAACAAAAATGGTCAGGCTTTACCACCCTGACATAATCAGAACTCTGCTCTCTATTTTCAAATTTTCACTCTACCCTTGCCTATTTGCCCGGGACGTAACATGAGTATCAAAGGTGCGCCCACCAGAAGGTTAAATATGGAGCTTTTTTATCATTAATTTTTTTCTTGTTGAACTTTTTGTTTAAAATTTTGTCTTTTTGGGTTCATAATGTAGCTAAGTTACTAAAGGTGTTATTTTTTACATTATCATCCTAACCAGAAGATCTTAACGAACTGTATGGAGCAAGACTCCAGTTGTTTTTCCCCTTTTTCCGACAGTGGATATAATTTCAAAATTTTGGGAAAAACTTTCCTTATTTCCTTATTTCGCTCCTCAGGTCCAGTTAAATAAATACAACAAAATGTAGTTTAAAATATAATTGTGATATTTTTAACGTTTCTGCACTCAGTGCGGGCCTTCACCAAGAAAAAATTTCTTCTCTAAAATACAAAGTGTTTTTCTTTTAAATACAACAATTAAAACTAAATTGTAATAAAAAAAATAGAAACATACAAACTTTTTTTTCATTACCTGTCAATGAAATACGTAGTTAATAATTACATTTAGTTGTCAGAAGAACTTTTAAACACATGTTTAATCATTTTAACAGTGTTCAAAAAACATACAAGTCAAATTTAAAAATTTGGAACCTCTGTAAGAAAGGCTCGAAAAACATTAAAAAATTACATTTCTTGATATAAATATCATGACGACACAAAAACACGCCTCTGAAATGGACATTGACATAAATGCTAGCAGATAATACTAAATGGACGATAATGTACATGTCGAATTTTCAAATAACCGCAGATGATAATAGCATGCCAAAGCTAAAAGTATTTAAAATTGTAAATTGAGTTTAGTTTTTTTTCCATGAGTGTTGACACAAACCAGTGTTTAAATTTGCAATTTCACAAACTCTCTTATGCTCAGCAACACAAGTTTTTAATCTTCTGCTAGCTTCTTCTATGTAAACGTTGTTGCAACCAGTGCATTTTATTAAGTATACGACACCTAATAAATTTTAAACCTTATCTTAATCTTTTTGATTCAAAAGAAAATTATCTAACGTATAGTTTGCGCGCTATTTTTATATGTGGTTATTTGAAAATTTGACCTGTTTATAATCGTCCATTCAGTACAATTTCTTAGCATTTATGTAGCTTGTTTTTGTTCTCTCATAATATTTATATAAAGAAACGTAATTTTTTCTTTTGTACAGAACCTCCCCTATAGAGGTTTCAAATTTTTAAATTTGACTCATATGTTTTTTGAAAACGTTTAAAATTATTGAATTTATGTTCAAAAGTCTTTTTGAAAATTAAATGTAATTATTGGCTACGTATTTAAATGACAGGTAATAACAAAAATGAGTTTGTATGTTTCTAATTTGTCATTATAAGTTAGTTTTAATTGATTGTGTTCAAGAAGAAAAATACTTTATAGTTTTAAAAAGCAATTTATTCCTAATGAAGGTTCGCAGGGAGTGCCGACACGTTGAAAAAATAATAATTTTCAAAATAACTACAATCGTTTTTTGTTTGTTTAAATTATACCATCATAGCGAAATAAGCAAATAAGGAAACTTTCCTTAACATTTTTAGATCTTGATTTTTAATTTAATATGAAACTACATCTTTAAAAATGCATCTCATTTGGTCATGGTTTTAACTTGGTAGAATTTGGTAGAAAAATAGTCTTCCGGGTTAAGAAAATTCATTCTTATAATCAAAAGTTTATCTGGTTGGTGAAATTTTGACCTGCTTTGTCAAAAATAATTTATTTTTTCATGCAGATTCATAATTCTAGTTGAGGTTTCACTCTCTTTGGTTGGAAAATCAACTACGTGGCTTAAAGTAGAACTACTTTGATAAGGTTATTCTACTTGTGAAACAAACCTTCTTCTTTTAGAATTTAACTATTCTGCTGAAAATTCGTTTCTTTTATTTTGACAAAAATAAATTTTTTATCTGCTAATATAACAACTTCATTTTTAGTAAAAAATGTATTATTTATAAGTTGAAAATTCAACTATTGGGTGTAAATTCGTATATTTTGTTGATAATTTTTCTTGCTGGGTACAGAAAATTCAAATATTTTGTCAAAAATTTAAGCTTGTTCAAGTTATTATATTTTACGGGAAAGTCAACTTTGTTATGAAATTTTGTGTTTTGGGATTAAGAAATCATCTTTTTGGTTTCACGCTTAGAAAAAATGTTCTCTTATTTTCTATGCAATATATGCCAATTATTTTACATACATGTACATAAAACTTAATATAAATTTATAAATTCAATGAATCATAAATTTTATTATTTGAATATACAATGCAGAAAAAGTCTTACATAAAATTGTTAATATAATTCCACATATTGAAATAAAAACTTGGAACCAAGGAAATGTATTTACTTGAATCCTATTTCTTAGCATGAACGTCTATTAAGCACACGCAAAATGATAGGTTTCCCACACACTCATAATTTCTGGGTGTTAAAAATTCATTTCGTTGGTGGTTCTTACTATTTTTGAAATCGAAAAAAAAATTTTTCTTTTTCGTTCTTTTAAATAACTACATAATCTATTTGAAAGTAGATTTTTTTCGGATGTAATCTTTCAGTGTGACGAAAAGGGATGGTTAGCATTATGAGTAAAAAAAACGTGATTATCCTTGTTGCTGACCCTGAGTTGAAATTACAGTTCTTTCCCTAGATTCGCTCATGAAATGGGACTAATCGACACAGAAGTTAAAAATGTATAATTATTTTGGGGTTAAGAATCTAAAGCACAGGATAACACATTGTTAATGTAAAGATATGAAAATCGTTAAATTGAGTTTCTTCTGGGTAGCAGTAAACATATGTTGCACGCAACTCATTATTGTTGAGACTACATCCAACCGCGACCTAAATGTAAGTAATAGTTTACGTTAATGACTAGAAAACTGCTAGTATATATACGACACAAGAATTCAACACTTTCTCAGTTACTGCTCAATAAGTTCGACAAAAATCAGTTTTCTGTCAGTGGCAAAATGACATTGTTTATTTTTCCTCAGATCTTCATTTCTTTGATGTATATTAATTTGGTTCGTAAGTAGATTTTAATCAAATATAAAATTATACAGTATCACAATGAATTGTATATTATATTTTCTGCAATGATTTGATATAAAAATATATAAAACAATATAAAATTGATCATATATCGGAGTGCTTACATGCACGGAAAAGATGCACAAACTAGTTCTGAAATTGCGGCACACGTAGCCACTATATCATATATTCATATATCAAAATATTTTAATACTCCGTAAATGAAACTAATCCTTAGAATAAACTCATGCAAACATAAAGTTCATGGAATTACTTCGGTCAGCGGAAAATTTTTTTAAAAATTGTCATTAGTACATCATTATCTTCATTATTTCAAAGAAATTTTCTTCTTAATAATAAGAAGAAACAATTATCAAACTAAAAACGTTTCAATAAATAACATTCGCTTCTAGCATATTCTCAAAAAATTAGAACATTGTGTTTTTAGAGCATGAGGTAAGTTATTTTGACGAGTGTGTACTTGCCGCCCGAGCGTGTGCCAAGCATGTGAAGCACATAAAGGAAGTATGGTGCGCACGGTAGGACAGGTTCTGGTTCGTAAAATCTCTGTGTCCTTTTCTCATTACCCTTTTCCTTTCCCCTTTTCAACTTTTCAGTGGTTCTTCTTTCTCTTTTTCCCCTTCTATTTTTCTAATTCCCCTTTTTTAACTTTCCCCTTCACAATTTTCATTCCCTTTTACCGCTTTCTTATTTCCCCCTTGAATTTTCCTTTCCTATTTTCCAAATCCCTTTACCGGTTTCCTTTCTTCTGTTCACCCTTTTCTCCCTTTCCTTCACCCATTCTACTTTACTGTTTCCATTTTCCAACATTTCCCCTTTCTTTTTTTTTCGTTCCGTTTACCCTTTTTCTTTTTTATATTAAACCCTTTCCCCTTTTATTTTCCCCATTTCCACGTTTTCCCTTGTCCGTTCCCTTATCACCCTTTCCGGTTTCTCATTTTTCCTTCTCTTTTTCTTCTCCCTAATACCTTTTTGTGTTTCTCTTTCTCCATCCACTTTTAAGCTTTCTCTTTATCCCTTAAATTTTCCTTTTCGCCTTACCCCTTTACAGTTTTTCCTCTTTATGAATTTCCCCAATTTCCTTTCCATTTTCACCCTTTCCGGTTTTTCATTTTCTTCTTCTCTTTTCCTTTAACCTATTCTCTTTTTTTGTTTCACTTTCTCTTTTCCCTTCCCCTGTTAATCTTTCCCTTTCCAACCTTTCCCAGTTCCCTTCACTTCTTTTCTGTTTTTCCCATTTTATTCTTTTCCCTTTTCTTTTCGCCTTTCTCTTTACTATTTTCTGCTTTACGACTTCGTAAATATTTTATGATGAAAGGGTCCATCCACCACTTGTGTGGTACTGTGCATATATACCGAGCGTAAAGTTCTTTATGTAACGGGCGTAACGTTTTTACGCAGTGTGCGTAAAGCTTCTTGTTGGTCCAGCGGTGAAGAGCGCGCGTGCGAAGGCCACTGGGCTGTAACCACATTACGCCTGCTTCACATGCATGCAATTTCGCGTTTTCCAGGGGGTCGGGCAAAAAAGTTTTTAAGGAATCCAAGAAACCTATGAACAGCAATGCAGGAGCCTATCGACTGTTGGTTCAATCAGATGGTAGCGAGCTGTATTTGAAATCAGCAGGTCGGGACTCGCAAATATAATATAAAAAAATAATATAAAAAAACAAAGCAATTATAATATAAAAAAACCCTACAATTTTGGGATTCTGAATGCACATTAAAATTTCTAAACTCCACCCATCCCCTTTTTCAAAGAAGCCCGCATGACAAAAAATAAAATCTGCAAAACTCAAGATAAATAAGTATTTTGAGATTATTTTTGGATTCCAAATGCACAAAAAAATTCCAAAAACCACACCCCCACTGTTCAAAACACCAACCCATTACCCACCACCTTCGGAAAAACTTAAACCAGAAGTTATTATTTTTAAGCAGCCTAAAAATTATAGTCTATTTACACTGTAAATTCTAAAAAGATATTTTACTGACAAAGCCAAATCTACCTGATATAAAAGGGTCATTATATAATTTTCAGTATAGGAGTCTTAAATCTGAGTTGATATGTTTTTAAAGCCACTGAGATGTTGTCCCCTCTTGTACTCTGCCTCGGCCGACCTTTGCCTCCGCCTTTGGCCCGCGGGTACAATAAATTCCAACTCAAACGTTATCTATTAGTGATTTGAAAGACTTAGTTCATCTAAGACTCTCTACTTCTTGATGTTATCTTTAAAACTACCGATGCAGAGAGTGATGTCAATAAATTATCGAGGACTGCAAGATACTAAGTCTGATACTAAGGAAGTTGTAGAACTAAAAGATGTTTCATTTCTCTCACTATGTCTTCTTCCTAAGGCCTATCGTTCCTGACGATTCGTCAGGACTTCGTCTTAAGTGAGGCGCTGAATCCCTCCAAACACCGCAGGACTGAGGACGGGTCTTTCTCACCGTCCCAAGGCCTTGTCTCAACCACAGCCTTGTGTAGCCAAGCTTTAGCCGCTGCGTCCGCTGCTTCAAATTCGAAGACCTCTACCCTTCAGAAGGAGCTAATGATTTGGGGCCATATAACTGGGGAAACTCTTTCGAGCACCCGCCAGGTAAACTCCCTGAATAGCTTAAACTGCTCTTTAGTGACCAGCGAGTCCAGGTAGCTCTTGTCCGTCACCACCATCGACAGGTGGTCAGACCAGCCCCATACGACTCCCTGTTCGTTGGCTCCTGGGCAGCCTTGTGCCTCTTCAAAGCCTTAGCTCCCCCTTCCTGTTGGGGTGCCCTCTAAGCCCTTTTTTCGCTTCTGAGCCTTAGTTCTGGTTGTCAGCGTTATGTTCGCCGATGTTCCAAGTGTTCTATAGGTTTAGAGGGACCCTCACTCCATCAACTCGCGGAAGAGCTGTGGACACAGCCGCCTCCTGAATTTGGGTTGCTGAAGAGAGTGATTGGGAGGAAAGGGTTATGTTAGACCCGTTCGGGATTAGCCTCGCTCTTCCCTCCGCCACCTCCCTTTCTCCAGACTAATTACTCGGGGAGGTCCTCCAGTGTCCTCGAGAGGTTGCTGGACATCTTCGTAACTTCCAGGTTTCAAAGTGCCACGGGCACAATCACTATACACTCATGTATTAGGGGGGAGTTAGTCATTTAACAAAAATTGCAAATGGTTGTTGAATATTGATGGCCAGCAAAAATAAAAAATTGGTCAGAAAAAAATTAGGCAATTTTAAAAATTAAGAATTGTTGTAACTCTTATATAATATTCTTGTTAGTAATTTGACTGCCTTCTATTTATATTTATTGTTTTGCATTTTTTTCTTTCTCAAGATTATATTTTAAGTTATAAATTTTACTGTTTGTTTTAAAATTTAACCATGTCACTCGTTAACTTAATCTGCGAATAATATATATATTTTTATTTTAATAAGTTATCTGAAATCTTTTTCTGATTATAATTCAACCATTTTTTGAAAATTTGTCGTATTCGTTTGAATATACATTGATTTTAGTAGAAATTGCATCTTTTCGTTGCAGAAAAATGCATTTGTTTCATTTAAAAATAATCTTCTTTGCTTAAGGGTTCAACTAATTTG